>CAEGAF010016372.1:0-36323 GCA_903067075.1 Micropoecilia bifurca
CCACCCCCCCCCACCCCACCCCCCCCCGCCGCCCCCCCCCCCCCCCGACCCCCGCCGCCCCCCCCCCCCCCCCCCCCCCCCCCCCCCCCCCCCCCCCCCCCCCCCCCCCCCCTCTCTACCAGGTCAGATTAATTGGGAGTAATCTGAGTACTCCAGGTGTGTAACTAGGTATTTTGGACTGTAATAACAAACAGGTTGTGAAAGTGCAAAAAATGAAAATGATCTTTGAGCTTTCACAGGCTATCATATATCTTCAATGTAAAACAGTGACCTCATGTGGATGTTCAAAGTACCAGGATTTATGAGTTGATGTAATGCGAGGGGCAGTTTTTGGAAGCACCAAGTTGAATGCAAGATATTTGACCAGATTTTTATCATCACTTTCAGCAAATAAGATTATCATGCAATCTGAGTTTTTTCCTGAACTTGTGGCCAAGAGCATGAGTTTTGATGTTCAAACTTCTGCAAAATCCCTCAACTCTGGTAGTTCAAGTGGCATTTTAGTGAATCATCATAATGGTGAATTATATATGTTTTCATATAGTGCAGGCCTGATGTAGATTTGTGTGTATATGGATCAAATAGATGTAGGATTTATCATTATCCTGTGCCTTTTCAACCAAGTCCATGCTGGTATTAATTTATTATTTGAGTTTATTGTAATTGTTGTCAAGGGTTTTTAAATGTTTAAATGTCTTTTTAAATGTTTCTAATTTACAGATGAACCTCATGAAATCCATAAAAATACATCCATATCGGCCTTTCATCTCAAGGATTTGAATATGCCACAGCAAACAGAAATGTATTGGACACTCATCATCCACATGAGCATATTTATTTAGGCCTTTTAATGCTCCATTTAAGGTACTCTTTCATTCTACACATGCAATTTGTGACAACCATTTTCTAGCCAATGGCATGATTACGTATGGTTATTTGACAGCCATTTTATTAGAATTGGCTTAACTCAAACTAACTGATTTCCTGACACTGGTCCAGGGTTTAGGGTAGAACCATTCAACAAGCACAATGTCAGCCTGTGTCAGTCGTTCCAAAACCAGATTTGGAAAATTACTCCTGTTCATACACCCAACTATGTTAAATTCATGTGAACCAAAATTGATCGCCTTGAACACAGTAACCAACAAGGACCAAGTCTATATTACTGCAACTCCATCTAGATGGTTAAATCTGAGCATGATGTTTTTTATTGTTTTTTTTTTTTCAAACTGAATATTGATTGCAAACATGATTCAAAACTGGAGTAGAAATGGATTTAAGTTGACTAACGTTCTGCTCCCCTTACCTAAACTCGATTTAAAATTTTCAGTCCTTGCTTTGAATTAAGGTGTTAGATTTATACGGGAACCTTATTGGTGGTTTCAAAAGATGTGTAGTTTTCTGAAACCTGCTAAGAATTTACTTAAGTGTGAGTCAAGGTACGACGAGTACTATAACTCGTGTATCTATTTTTTACCCCTCAATGTACTTTTCATAGCACTGATAATTCTATATCAGTGCTATGCACTTGTTGGTTGCTCAGTCTTTAGCTCCAAAGCTGTTAAATCCTTTGCCTCTAGAGTTTCATTTTTGCTGATTCCATGAACCCTTTTATTTATTTCTTCCCAGTTAAGTCTTTTTATTTTCTTTCAGTTTTTCTCATGTCATTGCCTTACTATCAGTTTCTTTATTTGGTTTATTAACTTGCACAGAGTTTTGGTGGATACAAATTTGATACAAATAAAATAAAGTAATGCATAGAATGCGATTCAATTACTGTGGTTGTATCCTTTCTAAATAAAAATAATAATAAATAATGACTATGTAAATGTGGCAGTAATCACACAATCCAAAAGAAAAACATGAACAGGACTAATGTAGAGTTAATGCAAATTCCCACCACCAAATACCAAAATGATTCCTTAATTAAGGTGTAGCGATGCCAAAATAACATTAGTAGCTGGTTTTTAAGGGAATTTATACCTTAATGAGCGTGTGTTAGTGTAATTGCTGAATTGCTGTGAATTAAGGTCAATACGCAGCACTTCCCATAACCTGTTCAGACAGATGTTAAGATTTGTTTTTTTGTTTTGCTCACATGTTTATGAGTGTGCAGACAGCTGTTGCGTGTGTATTCATTAATTCTGCCCAGTGCTGTGGTACAGAAAGTTTCCATTTCAACCTCATTAGTCTGTCAGACGGAGTTGTTTATCTTTTTTTTTTTTTTTATCTTTTGCACATGTTGAGCAAAACATCAAAATGCACCAGGTTATTTAGCCGGGGCAGGATTATGTATAATGCTTGTCTCCTGCATGCTGAGAAATGGATGTGGCACAACCAGCAGCACCAACCAGACAATGTAATTTCCTGTTATTAAATGCAGGCTTCTCTGCGCGGTTTGGAGCTGACAGTGTTCGCATTACAAGATTAGAGAATTCGCCGCCAAGTTGGTTTATGAACCTGATATGTCAGAACATAATTGAATAATTACTTCAGTTCTAGCTAAAAGTACAGGTTTAAAAAATCCTGTATATTTCAGCTAACAAATTATGTATATTTATACATACATAACTTTGTACCAGTTTTGTGTTCAACATTTAGGAAAAACAAAAGAAAAATATCAATATTGATCATGATCATAAAGGGCATTTGTGTTTCTGAAACTAAATTACGGTGTATGTAATACTACTAATAATAATACTATCTATTTTATTTCTATAGCACTTTTCTAAGTACTCAAAGACACTTTAGAGCAGTGGTCTCCAACCTTTTTATTAACGCGGACCGGTCAAGACTCGGACAATTCTGCTGCGGACCGGGGTGGGAGGAGTGCACGCATGTGTGATCGGTCAAGACTCGGACAATTCTGTGGACGGGCCGGGGGGGCGTGATCGGTCAAGACTCGGAGGGTAGCACTTGATCCATAACAGACTTTCCAAAGGCATCAGATCTGTTTCTTACTCATTTTGCTGCTTAAAAGAACCTCCAGACTTAAATAATACATAAAACGGAAATATTTAATTAATTATTGCGTGGCCCGGACCGGTACCGGTCCACGGACCGGGGGTTGAGGACTACTGCTTTAGAGGACTACAAAAATATAGAATCAAACAATGCGACATTACATAAAAACACACAAAAAGGATAAATTGAAACATTAAAATCTTTATTTTAAAGAGGTGTTTTCTTTCTTCATGGTGAGGAGATATTGGTCCACAGTTCTGCTTCACTAAGGACTTTCATGTCAGATATACTAAACTGAAAGGATTCTGCACATTTCCAATTTAAATTGTGTGTGAAAAAGAAATTGTTTTGATGCAAAAACACAAGTAATGACATTTGACTCAATGAAAACGTAATACATAATTTTGGCCTAAGACCAAAAAGGAGGTTTCAATAGAAGATTTCTCCTTTTTTCTTTAAAAGAAATTTAAACTGTCCCAAAGAAATCAAAGTGCATTACTGCAGATGCTGTTGTGGAGGATTCCCCCTTGACAGAACCAACTAAGGAAATAAATATATATTTAAATATATATTCTTTTCCAATTTCTCATCGTTCTAATGGAGGAAAGATAGTTCTGAGGGAACGCTGTATCAGGTATAAGAATAATTACCAAAGCTTGAGCCTACAGATTGATAGTCATGGCCAGTTCACCTGAGAAAATAAATTACAGTGGTGAGTGAAAGATTTATACCATTATTAACCTTAATGCTCCACAGCAAATGCAGACAAGTGGTTAAGTGCATTCATATAAACAACATCACAGTAATTTAGGAGGCAGGAAGGTCATTAAAACAGGATGCTTCCTCAAACTGAAAGAACAGCTCCATCTCTTAAGAAAAAAAACTGTTTGATCTTCAGCTTCTTACATTTCCTGTATGTGACTTAAATGAAAGCTCACTGTCTTGATATTCTTTATTGGTGCCTGTTGTCGTTTCAATGGGAGGAAGAACTTGTGAAGCTGCTTGAGGTTGTCAAAGATCGTTCATCCTCTTTTCTTCACTTGTAACGATTATACAAAGTTCTTGTGTTAGTGATAAGTATCAAATGTGTTCCTTTAAACAATCAGCTCCCCACTACTCCTAAACTTAAATGCCTACTGACTCAAATTTACTCTGCAAACAAGTCCACAGAGAATCATTTTTCTTAATGGTAGCTTACCTTTTTAAAGGATCCAAAACTGCTACTTGAAAGCAGAAAGTAGTTTCGTCATAACTTCAACTAGTACATTTTGAAAGGGAAAAAAAAAAAAGAAAAATCACTATTTTCTTTGAAATGTGTACATCTTTTTGTGCTTTTTCATTTCTGCTCTGGCTACGTGTTCCTGGTTTTGTCATGGTGTGTCGCTCACAACTGTGCAGAAGTCTGACTTCAAGGACTGAGTTCATCTTCAATCACCTTCACAAAAGCTAAACAATGCGTATTTAAATTTTTAGATTTAGTGATTTATTCTGGTAGGATTTTTCATCACCTAACTGCGTGAGGTCCAAACGCTGCGCGGGAGATTTAAGTCCCCATAACACGAGTAATTCATCTGCACACTGACACCAGAGTTTATTCATGTTCTTCTCGGGCCATAAATTATAAACAGGATATACTTGAACTCCAATGAGCTTTGCAAGCTTAAGTAAAGGACTCTAAATGTACAAGACTGAAATCTCAACAATTTCAATTTTGTACATTTTATGTACAATATGTATTTAAGTGTTGTTTTTTCCAGTTAATCATATTTATTCAGTTCACTCTGGAAAAAAAAACCTGGCTGAATGGAAAGAAAATCATACATATGTTAATGTGGTTAACTTAAAACAGGATTGACAAATATTAACCACAGTTTTCTTTGAAATGAAATACCAATATCAATAGACTTTGCCAAGGACTGATTGTGATTTATTGCTCAGTTTCCTACTTGCATTCCAAAATGAATGAAAGCGTGTGTGTATAGTATTAAATGGTTTGCAAATCGCAGTGATGATCTTTTCTCTCTTCTGTCCCCCCTGAGGAAAACTATTCTCATGACAAATTAAATTCCAACCATATACTTTTTCCCGCAGAGAAAAAGAGAAAGAGAAACTCAGAATCCATTAGTGAAACAAACCACTGCACAAAGTCTGAACGCACCATTCAGTTTTAAGTGTTTTTATCTTAGCAGCTCTCTGTAGTGACATGTTGAGGAGGCGGCTAGTAAAAACAAAAGATTTTTTTAATTTAGGTCAGATATATTTTAGAAGTGCATTTAAAAGAGGTGACAGGAAATACAAAGTAGAAATAAAATGACTAATAAAAAGATTAATAATATTAATTTGCTTCTGGGGGAATCATGTATTCCATAAAAATTTTAGTTTCTCAAAACAAACGTATTTGTAGAAAATGTTTAGATCAGAGGCACAGAACTGCATTAAGAATGAATATTTGGATATTTTTGCTGTACCGAATTCATCTGTTTAGTTTTTACTGAGAAAAACCACAGAGACTTTTCTACTCTTTTAGAACGTAACACGGAAAGGAAACAATTCCTCGTGTCCTTACACTGGAAGCAAACATCAGGCTAAAGGCCTCTGACTGGAACTAAAACAACAATTACAGAAACAGCCATGGTGTTGGCAGGTTGCAGAGTAAGTAGAAGATTTCTGAAGAGATTTAATTGGTGCCTCCCAAATATTTCTTCTGCTCTTTTGAAATATTACTTAACTTACATTAAGAACTACTCAACAAGAATTGTGCAGTTGTTTTTCTGAAAAGTGAGATTTTTTTCTTTTTTGTCATTAATGGTAAATATATTATAAAACAGACATTCAACACAAAAGCAAAAGTCTGATTTATACTACTAGTTCATCAGCAGTTCGTCACCAGAAAAAAAATCGCTCATCTCAACACCAAATTAATTATTGTTTATAAAGAATAAGCTCTTTTCAAATACTGTTTATCTGTTTAGACACAAGAAATTTAGTTGATAAATTTTGCAAAAGTAAAAGTCAGATGTTTACTTTGTGGCACTTTGCTACCAGAAAATGTGTTAATCTCTTAGCAACTGATTAACAACAAATATTGTTATTGTTCAAAAAACAATATTCCTTCTGCTCTTTTGACGTGTTACTTACCATAGCAATGTATAGGAAGCAAGACAGTGCATTAGCATTGACCTTAGCATTAGCCTTAGCTAAGTGCTAATTAGCAGTTGATAATTAGTGCCATCATTAGCCTAAGCATTAGCCTTAGCAGTGCACTAGAAGTAGCCTTTTGCCTAAAATAAGCTTTTAGCTATTTTTCTTATGTATTAGACGTGTTTAGCATTCAATCAATGGATTTGTATTTGTGTAGCACATTTCAGCAGCAAGGCATTTCAAAGTGCTTTACATAATTTGAAAAACCCAGCATGTGACATTGAATGGACAGTAAGAAAGGGAAAGAGATTTTGAAAAAAAAGATTAAAAAGATAAAAACATTAAAATCCGCACCCCTTTTAGGCCGTTTAACTGGGACTCTAACCCTCTGGGACTTTAGTCAAAAACACCATTTGACAAGGACTCCAACCTCTAGGACTTTAGTTAAACATTGTTTAACTGGGACTCTAACCCTATTTAGAGGAAATGAGCCAAAATCTGCCATACGGGAGCATTTTGGGCCCACTTTAAAAAATCGTAGCGGCCGAACCGAACCTCGTGGGCCGACGGGACCAGGGGCTGACGAAAGAGCTCGGCCTAGAGTATTCCATTCCAAAAAAACCCGATATTTAGCGATTACGGCAGCCGCACAGCCTCTGCCTCTGAGTGTCTGGGTGGCCCTCGTGAGTGCTGACACTCTATCTCTGTTAACAAAGTGAGCCTGTAGGCACAATCCCACCCGGGAGGCCCGGGATCGCGCCCCGCTTGCTGACAGAGCCCGCCTTATCCTCTTTTGCCTCCGTACCTTAGAAGCCAAAAGTACTAGGAGCCTAGTACACACTCATGGCTCCTGTAGTTTAGTGGTTTAGCTGGTTTGAGTGGTTTGGCCAACCACTCAAACAAACCACTAAGCTACAGGGGTCCAGTTCGTGGTTGTCTACTGCACTCACTGAGGAGCTCCAGCTCTGTTTCAGCTGGTGCTCAGTGGAAGAAGCCCGTGACTGGTCGGAGATTGCCTTGCTGTGTATCGCAAGACTAATCGAACCACCGCTTCGGCCAATTCTTTTATCCACATGGTATAAAAGAGCTAGTGAGGCTAGCTAGCTGGCCCGCTGGCTTCGAGGCAGGTAAGTCGAGGAGAGATGAAAACACCCACCTCCTTTGGTGGGTGTGAGTCTTCCTCCTCCTCCCTGACGGCTTCAATTGCGGCTACCGCCGCAACCACCACCACTCTCTGAAATGTAAAAAGAACATCGATTAGTTTGTGCGATATGGAAGGAGCCATACGGCGGCAGCCGAGAAAGCTCCCAGATGGCGGGCCTCGGATGGCGGGCCACTGAGGCCCGCCATCCGGGAGCTTTCTCGGCTGCCACCGGATTTCTTCGAGGAGGCAGGTAAGTCGAGGACATGTGAAAACCCACCTTTTGGCCGAAGGAGGAGGATTTCACTCAAGTTATCCCCGGGTTCATGATGGCGCCGAACGTCTTCCAGAACGTCTTCCGGTCGGTCAGCTGGCTGCACGAACGGTCAACCGCGTAATATTTTTCCGCGGTGGACACGTTGTGGCACATAATGCCGCTGACCACCATCTTCTCGTCCGGGGACAGGAGATCTCTCGCCTTCGGAAATAAAGGAAAGCTTTAAACATTTCCTATTTACGTATCGTTATTAAACGCAAAACGTTAAGGTGATTACTTACGTAGGTGGCAATGGAGGTCCTTATGTCGGTCACTATGGGGGCTCCGGGCAAGCCCATGTCAGACCACTGCTTCTGCATGGGCAACAGGAGCCTCTTTGAAGATCAGTAGATCCGTTTTGGGCTTAAGCCCGGCGCGGACCGCGAGCCACCTCTGCAGCCACCGGAACTCCCCAGGGGTCAGGAAAACGTTGGCCGAGCCAAAGACTCGGTTCGTTTTGTGCTCTTGGACCTTTTGGGAGGAAGAGAGACTGAGAGAGAGAGAGTGGGTTGGGTTCCTCCCTGCCATTCCACTGCAGTGAGTGATGATGGTCTATTAATTACATTTAGCATAATTGGAACATTGTTTAAAAAAACAACTCGAAAGGACTTGAAATTTCAATTTGATAACTTGAGACTTGACTTGAGGACAAACACTTGAGACTTACTTGAGACTTGTAAAACAGTGACTTGTTCCCACCTCTGGTTGGCACTTAAAGCAATTTTGACAACTGTATCTTTTCAGGAGACAGAAATACATTTCACTGTTTTCCATGTGTTGTGTTTTAAAGGGGAATACCGTCAAGTGCTTGCTTTGTACACCTAATCCTTTAAAATGGGACCTGTAGGCCATTTTCTTTGGCAAGTAAAACTCTCAACAATCATCTGACACACTTGCAGTTTAAATATTGACTTGTTGGCTTCTTCAGCCAAAACTCACAGTTATCCATGGCTTGAGGCTGAGTTGGAAAAAGCAACAAGACACTATAAGCAGTAAAAACTCTCCAAGGAAGCTAACTGTAACATTTCACTACATTTAAGAAGCATCAGAAGACTTTATCTGATATATTTGATATATATTTGCCTAATAACTTATGCTTGTATGGTGGTATTGCTCAGGTTTATTATACTGTGTTGACTACTGTCTTGTGTATCGTGGTTTCATGTGTTCTTACACTACTGTCAGCCAAGTTGCCTTTGAATGAAAATAGAAATCTAAACGGAGCTGACGGCTTTCTCTGCTTGCAGCTTTTAAAGTGATGTGAAAACCCAGAATGTAAGGCGGCGGTGGCTCCCTGGTGTTTAGCGGAGTCAGCAAATCCAATAATGAGCTTTCAGAAATGCCAAGGAGATTCTTGCGATCGAATGAGAACGTCACTGATTTTTTACTTTTTTTACACAATGGAATATATCTGAAGACTTCCTCTGAAATAGACTATTTGTTCAGAGTTTACCCAAACTAGAAGAACTTACTAAACTGATATAAGAAAACAAAAAGTCAAACTGTTGACCTGTAAATTTACAAATCTCCTGTTTGGTTCTCACTTTCCCCTGATTAATCTCACGTCAAATTAGGAAAGTCCTCAGCATTCTTTATTGTCATTCAGCTGCGATTGTTCAGTGCTCTAAACACTGTTGTTCTTCAACAGTTCTCTCTCTGAGGTTTCAATCACTTTGCAGATGATTGCAGTCTCTCAAAGTGCTGCCTCAGGACTGGATGACGCCGTTGGAGAGTACAGTTAGGATGTTTTTATTCAGGTCAAATTTTTGATCTATTCTACTGCAGCTCTCTGTCGATTAAAGTGAAGTGTTTTGTTCTATACGTCCTCTTGTCCAAAATAATCTCCATCCTTTTACCAACCTGAAAATCAGAGAGTTTGTTGCTTTCACACACCGTCTCACCAGATTTTGTACATTTTACATGCTTGGATCACGGATCAGACGGGTCACTTCAGTCACGTGCATATTTCAGGATGATTTTGTCACAACAGTTATTTGTTAACAGTGTTTACTTTGTGCTTTTCAGGAACCCAGAAAGGCTTTCCAGTGTTGAAGAGCTTGTTTTGTCACCTATTTCATGGGTGATTTCCTCTTTACCACAAAGCATCATGAACTATTGAAGTATTTTGATGTATCAAAATCTTTCGTGATCAATAAGTATACCTCTGTTGCTAACGATTAAGCCACCATGTGGTGTGATGTGTCTAGAACTCAGTGTTGGGTGACGGTCCAATGAACTGCCAAGACCCAAAGAGAGTGGTCTGCCTTTCACATCATTCAATACCATGTACCCTTTCTGTTTTCTCTTGCAACTTTTGACCTCTCCAGCTCGTCGTTGGACTTCGATTTCCAGTCAAGATTGTACCTTCACATTAGCATTCAATACTAGTACACTTCAGGTAAGTGTAAACCCTTCAGTATCGCCACAGAGCTGATAACTGTGCCTTTGGTTTTCCGATTTCTTCCACGTGTGTCTGGTTGTGGCTTCAATTATAAAGGTAAATCAGATTGTTTTGCTGAGCAGCCTGTCCTTTTTTTGTTCTTGTTTATGTCTTTCTGTTACCAATCAACTCTTTAATCAAAGCAGGGTGTTCTTATGCACAATGTCTGGAATTAACCCTTTTACTATTTTTTTTTCCTGAGAGGAACATATAACAGGCATCATTTATTGCCTTAAACAAGGCCCACATGTTTGGCACCTGTTTCTTCTCGGAATAAATGATTCAACTGATACTGGTATTATTTAGAACACGACCTTTTAAGTTAATCACTTAATTGCACAGAACCAACAAATTTAACTTCATGACTGTTGGGTATCTTTGCTTTTTATTAGACTAAGTCACACTTTTGGAAATTATTTGGTAAGTAATTTCTACCAAAAAGAGCAAATGATCTGGCAGGTGATTTTGAACTGCTGATTATTTGAATGCAACTTTGGGGACTTTTTTCTTTTCTCCTTCCCTTTTTCAAATGAGTGTCCAGTTATTCACTTTAAAAACTGAAGCATCTCGTAACCACTGGTTAAGACATGGCCAGGTTTGATAAAAGTCTGTACGGCTCTTTTAAGAAATGCAAGGTCAACAAGCTCACCTTTCAGGTATAGTTTCATCTACAGCTGAAAACTCTTGATTTGCTCTTTGAATCTGCTGAAACTATTCGAAATGAGAGACGCGGAATTAAAGCGCAAGGTTTAAAAATAAGCCGTAGAGAAGACGGAGCCGCTGCTCGGCCACCAGGAATAAATTAGCATTCCGTCCATGCCGCATTTGGCGTTTGAGTGTGTTAAACACACTCACAGCACAGAGGGGGAACGGGAGTGCTCATTACTCGTGACCTCTCAAGAACTAGAAAAAATAAAGGATGAACGAGAAGAGCAGACAAAAGAAAGGGAGCAGGTGGTCTGGAAAGTGGAGAGCGCAGGAAAAATGAGAGGACAGGAAGAGAGGACACTCAAAGTGTAATTGGATGAGCACTTGCAACCGGCAGGGTCTGCTTCTGAAAATGACAGCTCTCTCTCTCCCCCTGTAACCCCTCTTATTCTAAAACGGACTCCCTCATCCGCTCTCCTACACATACACACACCCTTACATGCCGCAGAGAATCCGCACGATTACACTCTGATGCATGGAATGTGATTAGTTGAACAGTCTCGAGCCTTTCGCAGATATTTCTTATCAAGCCGTTTCCCTGAACTTTTAATTACCGTTCCGACTGCGTCTTTAGGTGATTTGCCTGCGCCGTTTCAACTGAGTTCACAAACAATGCCTCTTGTTTTCCTCAGTTTCCTCCCCTGGTGAGACACGAGTTGGGTTTTCTCCCTGTTGGCAGCGATGGCTTTAGATCAGCTGTCTCGTCTTCCTCCTTCTGCCTTTTGATGTGTCATGAAATGACCCGCAACAACAGTTGCTCAAAGCCCTCATCCCTCTTTGTTACCGAGACAGTATCTTTTATTTTTGTTGTTTTTCGTTATTGTACGTTACTTTAATCTGGCGCTGTCTAAATGATCGTGTCTGAATGTGTGAAGTAATAAATGTCCTTTCGTGCTTTATTGTTCACCATCCTGGATTTCCCCAGCGGCTCTCCTCTCGTCCAGGCTGACGCTCTGCAGCTGTGCTGGCACGGTGTCGGCATAGACGGAGGCCCCTGCCAGTTTGCGGTGAATGAAAACCAGGTAGTGTTTGTCAGGCGGCAGATGTTGGTGCTTACATCTTGGTTCGAGGTCACCCTATCGGGATTGCACATTGTTAATCTTTTTTCTTTGACGTGTTTTTCTTGAGGTGAACAATAATCTTCCCTTCCTTCGACTCTTCCCCCAATGGAGAACGCCACTCAGACACCCTGCACGTTTTCACTTCTGGCAGCTGATGCTTACTTGGCACATAGCTCAGCTCTATTAGGAGCCATGCCTGTGATAATTGGACAGAAATATCATTTGGCAAATCTAGAATGCTTTGCATAGCGTTTAAGCGCGACACCAGTTAATGATTGTGAAGCTCTTCGGGCCTTTTGTTGACGTCTTTTTTTTTGGTGTTTTTACGTGACCATGGTGAGAGTCGCAAATGGCTCACTTCTGCTGTTAGTTTTTGAGGGGATTATTTCTGATACTTAACAGTTGCAAATATGACAGAAGCAGGTGTATGCTTTGAATTAAGCGTTTATTTAGAGTAAAAGCTGGAGAGTTTGCTACTTCCACCAGAAGGTTTAGCTTAGTTTGTTTAGGATCAACTTTTAGCTGCAGGCAGCAGCAGTAACGCTGCCACTAGTCTCACGACTGTTCACACATTACGTGACTTGCATCCCTAAAAAGGTCTTTAGAAATTAAATGAAAACATGACAGAACACATGTAATTTTTTTGGTTAAGCACCTAAGTAGCTGTAGTGTAGTAGTCAGCTTACTAAAACATTGTTTAATCTGTCCTTTAAAATATTTACTATCACTAAATATGCCATCAGTTGGCATTGCATACCACGGAATAGCACGATTCTCTTCTATACATTCCTTCTAACTTCTGGCAAAAGGGATTTCTTTTTAATAGCAACCCAGTAAAGGGAAGATGTGTGTTTTGGCTAAACAATGTATTCTGAAGAAATGCCACAGGTGTTCTAGAGAAAACAATGTTTTTGAAAAACACAAGTAATGGGTAGTTTTATCCATCTTTAATGGAAAGCCATCCTAAAACGTGATGCATTGTTTTTAACACTTGACAACGCAACACAATGTGAGCTGCTCCGTTTTGAATTATTTGAAGTTTTTCATGTTTTCTGTACGTCCACTAAACCAGACCATAGGAAAGTCCGTCTATAGAGCAGGGCCGTTTGCGCTGTATGTCACATAAATCTCCAATAGGATGCATTGTAAACTGAGGACAAAAGATATTAATATGATGATATTCGTTTTACAAAACGCAGCGAATGAATTTAATACATTTGCTGCATTTTTTTTTTTTTTTTTTTTTTTGCAGTCACAGTTACTTCCTTTTCTGTATGAGCGACAGGCCACCCTGCTGTTCTTTTGCCCAATGCCCACTGATCATGCACATAAATTTCCTATGGCTCAGCTGCTGCTCCTGATAGAGGGTGTCTGCAGATGATGAGTTTGTCAGGCTTGAGATTCCAGGGTTGATGGGTGTGCTCAGGGGGGAGAGAGGAGTACCAAAAAAAAATTCCCAAGGTTACTTTGATGCCTCATTTCATTAAAAGTGTCACTACAATTCCCCTCTGTGTTTTTTCACTTTCCACTGTTCTCCTTTTCAGCCCCTTGGACTAACCAGGAAACAAAAAACAAAAAAAAGCTTAACAGTTGACGAAAACATCAAAACAATTTTGTGTTTCTACATTCAGACCAGCTGACAGCTTTGAGCCCGGGACAAGATAATCATAGATGGGCTTCCCGACTGCAACATTCTGTAACTTGTTTAATATTTACCATTTAGAAACCGTATTAATCTTCTCTATTACTCTTCATTTCCTTTCCATCGCCATCCCTCCCCCCCCCCACACACACACACACTTTTATTTTAGATTTTCAAATAAATTAACACTGTGTTTAATATACTTCCAAGGTTCTAATTTATTATTAAGTATTAATTAAAACTGTGAAATCATTTCGTTTAACAGGTAGAGGATCTGAACAAGCTTCATGTAATGTTTTATAAAAAGGTGCAGGCAATCATCCATCCATCCATCCATTCATTTTCTTACACCCTTGTCCCTTAGTGGGGTCGGGAGGGTTGCTGGTTCCTCTCCAGCTAACGTTCGAGAGGCGGGGTCACCCCGGACAGGTCGCCAGTCTGCCGCAGGGCAACAGAGAGACAAACGGTATTGAAAAGCTTGATGTCAGCGTTTCAATACTTGGATGTCTTGGAGTCCATGTCAGCTTTGTGTGGATTTGATGTCTTGGTAAAGTGGTACGTAGAAAACTCTTTGGTTTTGCAAATTGTGGTGAAAGAAAAATTGATTCTGTGGACACGTGTGCCTTATTTGCATAATGAGCAAAGATCAGGATTATCTAAAATTGATTACTTAATTGATCTCCGTGCCACATAGGTGTATGGCCTACTTTTATTTTTTTGCTGTTGTAAGGGTTAAAATATTTATATCAGCCAATGAGAAACAAATCGATGTTTAATTTTTGAAAACCAGCCGAGGATGAAAGATTTATTTTCCCCCTAATTTTTGTTGCTGACGGTTCAGATGGAAGCTGCATTTAAAGTAAAACGTGTTTGTTTCTCCAGTGTAGTCACATCTCTGCTGCAAGATGCTGTAATTAATTATCAGTGGAGTAATTTGTAAACGTCGCTGGCTTGTTGTCACGTCATTAGAAAGTAATACATCATTGAAATGATTTTATGGATAAATATTACTCAAACGCTGTTTGTTTCATTTCTTCTTCAGGGATGCGTTGCAGAGGCAACACTTGGCAATGAGGCTCTGGTTTCAGTCTGTGACCATTTGGAGAGGAGTTGTGTTCCTCTGCAGGCTTTAAATAAAGCTTAAGTAATGTGTGCCATTGAGTAAAAACAACACTTGATAATCCTGGCTGATCTAAAACAGGAAGTTATATTAAAGCAGACATTTGTCTGATTCTTGCACTTAAAGCTTCCAGACTTGAAGCCTCAAGTCTGGAAGGTTCAAACCTGCAGAGGAACTCTTACAATCACACAAAGTCAAAGATGTTATCATCTTCTCAGGGGATTTATATAAAGCTCCTTTCTTTACCACAAAGGTAAAGAAAGGGTGTTTCCAGTTGACTTTACACCTGGAAAGAAACAGATGAACTTTAAAGAAAAGGAGACTCACATCCTTATTTGATATGATCATTTTGGCATTTCATAGGTCACAAAGCAACGCAGTTTGACATTGTTGACCATTCTCAGTCTAAGAGCAGGGAGGTGAAAGCTGATATGATTTAATAGTCGTTTTAGAAATAAAATATGTAGCTGTATATATAAATATGTAATATATCGTATTTTCCGGACTGTAGAGCACACATCACTATTTGTTCTAAATGGAAATCGGCACTTCCTTCTTTGATTTCCAATTTTGACTTCCAATGATTCACTTCCTGCTAAAGAACCCCCTGGTGGTTGAAGAAAAATACACAGAAAAGGCGCACTGGACTATAAGCCGCATGGTTCAATGTGTTGGAAAAAAGTAGCGGCTTAAAGTAAGAAAAATACGATATACACACACATGCAGGAAACAGAGGATAATCGAGATGGAATGGGTTTGATTCTCAGTTTAACAGCATCGTTTACATGTGAAGTGTTTGTGTTTGTCCCACATTAACAGCTCTGGGATGTTTGTCTCTTTACTATTCAGAGCTGTGCTAAATATCTAAAAAAAAAAAGAAGAAGAAGATAGCTGTGCAAAGAGCACAGTGTGGGGCTTTAAGTCATTTCCCCATGCTAAAACTAAAATTAACAAAAAGAAGAATATTTAGAAGAGTTCAATTAATTCACAAGAGGTTTTGAAAAATTCATCAGAAGCCAAGTAAAGGGCCTTTTAACTTTCATCTGTTAAATGAATATGCAATGCGTTTCTGTCAGCCGCATTATCTTCACTTTATTGAGCAATCTGCAGTCTTTTAAAGATTTTTGATTGGCAATATTTTAATATGGCTTCACATTTTAATCCTTCATTGAGTCCTAATGGCCAGCCTGCACACCACATCGTTTCTGTTTCTTGCATGCTGCAGTGTTTTGACCGTCCTGCACTCTAAGTAGTTTTACTACCAATTAAAATACATTGTTAAATTTAATTCAGTGGGGGATTCCTATTCTGGATCAGTGACATCATCTTACAAGAACACATTCATTTTATTCTGACTATTAAAGTAAAAATAATTACTTTAATTAAGTAGTTATGGTTGAAGAACAGTGATCAATCACAGTATTATAGGTCATGTTATATTTGTTAAGATAATCTTACAAAACTAATTCATAAGAAAATAAGAGACCAGAGCTATCTCTTCTTTTGACTCAAGTTATGTTTTTATGAAGCAAATAATTTCCTAGCGTTTAAAACAAATTACGTATTATGCTTACTGCTGCTTCCGCTTAATTAAGCGATTTACTTAAAAGGACATTTTGAAAATAATTACAGTGCATAATCGTGAAGTCGAGCTCTCAGGAAGAAGCTCAATCCTAGAAAAGATTACATATTTACAGTTTCACTGGCCAAAAGAAAAGCAAAAGAAAGGTAACATTTTAAGGGCTGATAAAAACAAGATTGATCTTTTTGGGTACAGATGGTGAACAGACGATTACCAATCAGATTCCAAACCACAGCACAGCATGATGGACCACAGTGTCGCACGACGAGGATGTTCAATAATGTGAACAGTCACTAATAAACTGAAGCATCATTTTCATTTAATGTTTTATTCCCCTTTCGGATCACCCTCCTGTTTAATATTTCACATTTTTAATTTTACTTTTTAGTCGGTAAAGGCCCCACAGTTTGGAAACGTTTGTCTTTGTGATCAAAATCACCCTGTGGGATTTGTGCTTCAATCTTTGCTTTTTTGTTTTCCTCACTTCCACCTTTCCGCACTTTGTAGTTTAATCTTATTTTAGCAGAGCGGAGCTATTTGCTGCGTTTGCCTCCGTCTCCCCCTGCAGAGGGACAGCGCCAGCGAGAGAAGAAGATTATGGACAACTGGAGTACATTATGTGCATTAATGTTGGTGGTGAGAGTTTTGTTGCCTCTTATTGCCCTGGCCAGAGTCTGACTCCTCCTGGCAATCCAAGCATGGAAAATATCAGACAAATTTAATTAAGCTGAGCTAATCACGGTCAGAATGCTGACCTTTCCTGTTTGCACGGCTGTTAGGTGAGCTTACATTAGATCTAATGGAAGTGTCAAAATTGTGTCTGAGATCTTGTTCTTCCCTCGAGTTACGGGTTCCTGTTTGGTGTTTTTTGGATTTGGTGTTCTGTGAATGCTCAGAAAAGAAAAATAATAATCAAAAATCCATATCAAACATAAGAAGAAAGAGGGCATAAACTCTTAAAATTAAATTTTGTCTGGATTTAACCCTTTCATGCATAGCGGTCACTACAGTGGACAGCTATCTAAAAGCCATTTTCTTGTGCTTGTGGATTTTTATGTTATAAATGCACACGGACCACTGAAGTGGACTCTTATCAACTACTAGCTATCAGCTGCAAATGCAATAAATTATTTTTGTCAAATCCCATATAGGACCGACAAACAAAAAAACACGCCAATCAGCCGACTCTAGCAGGTTAAAAAATATTGTGACATCAGATATCTTCTAACCCCTACATAACTGAAAAATACATCCATACTTTTCAAATAATAACTTTTCATTTGGAGAAAATTACAATTGATTACCTAAAACATTTTTTTCCTTTTTTTTTTACAAAATGTTTTTATGCCTTGAAAAAAATCCTGACACAGAGGATCATAATTCATGCATGAAAGGATTAAAGTATTTGAATATAAAGCATTAAACATGCCACAATGTCTGCAAAATGGAGATAATCTATGTTTTGGGTTGTATTTTAGTAAATATATGTGATGTGTGAGTTCTTCCTAGATTGTAAGAAACCAGGCATCTTTCAACTTCACATTGTCCAAATGCTCATATTTACTCATGTTTTGGAGCACTGTCCCTCCCACAAAACCTACTCAGCATCTTAATGACACAAAATTACACAAGCAATTATGACTCATGCCACTTCAACTTAAAAAAGGATCTTCAAAACCTCTGATTATTTGATAGACTATGTAAAAAGGACAACATAGTGCTATCTGGTGATTGGTGTGACTACGGATGAGCTTATTAGTCATTAGTGCTTCAGTTTCTATGTACTTCATTTCTGTTATTAGAAGATGTAAAGAGTAAAAAGAAGCCACCTGGAAGAGCCAGCATCAAAAGGAATGAGCATCTCTGTGGTAAAAAGAAATGTTTGTTCAGTAGAAGTCGTGCTTCCACACATCCAATATATCAGCTGTAACATGAGTATTCACCCCCCACCCCCCACTTTAGTTGCTGAAACAGCCTTGACCCATCGATGATTGGACTCCTCCACAACCATGACAGTGTGTTGTGGTAGATGATACAAGCAGAAGGGCATCGGAGCAACACAGATGACCTCATGACATCTGAGAGGTTTTACACAATCTCATCATTCAAGCATGTTTGTAAAATCTATCCTCCATCTAGAAAACCTAGAAGAAAAGTAGGCCTCTTTTCCACTGAGAAAGGCCTTTAGTATTCTGTGCATCTCTTTTCAGCCAGACTGAGTGGGTGATGAGCATCAAAGTAATGTCCAAATGAATGTCATGAGCCAAGGTTTTTCACAATAACACTGCATCATCAGAGTTTCTTATCTGGGGGATTTTATTGTTATGATGAATAATCTTTTTTTTATGTGAGAGAGTTTACAAGGTTGTTTAAAATATCTCATGTGCATATGTTTTTTTTTCAATTGAATAAATATATTTTCTAATCTGTCATTACCTATATGTTTTCAGAGCTGGAGGGTGAGCACCGTCACCAAGTGTGCTTCTTTTGGACAAGTTGGGCTGGAAAAACCTTTTTGTTGGTTGTTAAAATTTGGTTTTTTTTCACAACATTTGGTGAATTTTTAGGAAGTCCTCATAGGAAAAAGTTTATTTAAGTACATGCCATTGTGCACGTTTTTGTTTTTCATTCTTTTTCGCCAAATTATCAAAATAAGTTGCTGCCTCCGCCTCTGTGTTTGGGTGACATACATAAACCACTGTGTATGAGACATTGGAACGCAATGAAACTTAAGTTTTACTTGAGTTCCGAGAGTCAAGTTGGTCGGCATCCGCACAAGTTTTATGCAGAAGCTGATTTTATTTTATAGCAGAACTTGGCACCTCCTCTCGCTGATAAGCTACCAAAACTGAACATAATATGTGAACTTCAGAGTGCATGATCCTATCTGCGACAATCCAGTAATTCATTGCCCTTAACTTGACTATGTTGCTGCTTTAGAATGCAAAAGTTGCATTCCATGTTTTAATATACATCATGTGTGATGGCTGTTAAAAGTCCAGAGCTGCAGGTCTTCCCATCAATATGAAGCTCTCTGGCAAATGTCTTTTTTTTTTTTTTAATAAATGCCTTTTTGGTGGAGAGTTTTAGTGACGACTGTAGAGTTAGCATCTTATGATTGTGTTCAACATGGTCCTAATGTAACACTTTTGTTTTGAAAATCTTTTATTGATCTGAATTTTCAAATCTTCTCTGAATTTGAATTTCGTGTTTTTGTCGGCGGTGATTCATGGTTATCAAGATTACCAAAAATAAACACTTGAAATGTGTCATTCTGTGTAAAAATAAATCTCTGAATATTAAATTTCTGAATGAAGTTTAACATTTATGACTGATACATTAACAATATCCAGGATTGTTTGGCTTCAGTTACACGTTTCATCTGGCAGTGGGAACCCAACCCAAAAAATAAATACACAGAAAAAAATAAATATTGCTTCTCAGCTGAACACAGAAGCATTATGCCAAGTGTTGCCTCTGTGTTTTTTTTTTTTGTCTGAATTGTTGGTGTTATTTGCAAACACTTCAAAATAAGGTGGGAGGAAAAAGAAATCCTCAAACATTATAATTGTGAAGTAGATGTCAGCGGCAGGCTGTGAACGGTGGCAGATGAAAGAGGGTTTGCAATCTAGCAAATATCTTCCTTAATGCATTCTATTAAGCTAAAGTAATGGCTCTGACCTCATTAAAAGGTGTTAGCGGAGAAAGCGCATTAATATTATTAACACGTCTGCTCATATTTAAAGAGTTGCAGTAGCTCTCCTTTTGGCTTTACATTCAAACTGTTACAGCATGTGTCTCATAGCTTAGCATATGCTAACTTCTATCTCTGTAGAATTGAAATTTCTTGACATCTTTACTTAGGCAGCACAGACCTCTGCTGTTCCTCTGTTCAACCCCAGAAATCTTAACAGATAAGACTTGAGTACACAACAGCCAATCATTCTCATAATACATCCCCCATATCATCATCTTCACACTTCTCTCCTTCTTAATAACGTCTGAAAAAGAACATTTATTTTCTGCGTGTTCACAACCTCGCGATCCTTTCATCTCATTGAGGAAATTACCAAGCATTTTCTCATTCAAACTCCATTAATTATTTAATCATCATTTGGAGTACATGTGTTCCAGTTCTCTAGATTAAATCAAACAAACATCGTTACATTCATAAGCATTTCTAATCATTGCTCCTAAATTATTATTTTTTACAAAAAAAGAAGTGCACAAATTCCTCTAAATGAAGTTTTGATATGAGTCAATGTCAATTACAAAAACAATAATTCTTGTATCTTTTCCCTGTCTATTCCTGGGACACCAGTAAT
This sequence comes from Micropoecilia bifurca, assembly GCA_903067075.1. Classification (NCBI taxonomy): domain Eukaryota; kingdom Metazoa; phylum Chordata; class Actinopteri; order Cyprinodontiformes; family Poeciliidae; genus Micropoecilia; species Micropoecilia bifurca. Next base: position 20,441 of record CAEGAF010016372.1, read on the forward strand.
GCTCTCTGTCATATTCAACCACATTAACATGTATGGGGAAACAACAACCCATCCATCAGTCCAGGATAATCACTGCTGGTGTAAAAGCAGCTGGGAAAAGAAGCAAAATGTCACACAATTTGGTTTGTTAATAGGATGTTTTCATGCGAAAGCCTCTAGAGAATCAGGATTCAATTAACCAGCGAACTCTGGGATTTCTGCACAACGTTACCTCAGAAACCTTAGGCCTCATCATCCTCTGACTGCCAAATTCTGGCGCGATTCAGCTCTGAGACGTCTTTCATATTTACATTCACGGTGGCGGGAGGTGGAGGTTTATCTCCTTTGTGTGACATTGCTTTTGTTTCTGAAGTCTTGCAGCGCCGTTAGTGTGGGTGGCGGCAGCAGTACGGAGCGTGTAGGAAGGAAGGTGTGAGACAGAAGGAAGGAAATTCCTGGTTTTATTTTTCTAAGCCAGAGATTAAATTGATCTTAATAGCTCACTGCTACCATCTGGTGGTAAAATATGTCCCACAAACACTTTCTTTCTTTCTTTCTTTCTTTCTTTCTTTCTTTCTTTCTTTCTTTCTTTCTTTCTTTCTTTCTTTCTTTCTTTCCTTCTTTCTTTCTTTCTTTCTTTCCTTCTTTCTTTCCTTCTTTCTTTTGGTGTAGGAGATGGCACAAGATGTTTAAAATTTAAAATTTGCCAGAGGGAGCTTTGGACATCAGGTGTTTCCTTGTGTTCTTTTCTGGCCTGAGCAGGATCATGTAGCACTTTGGGGCAAAGATGCAACCCAGCAGTCCATAACTGGAGGCCAGGATTGCAAACACTTCTGTGACTGTTGCGTACTTCCCCGGAGAGCTGATGTAGGCGGGAATAAACGCTATCCAAACGGCACAGAAAATCAGCATACTGAAAGTGATGAGTCTGGCCTCGTTGAAGCTGTCAGGAAGCTTCCTGGCCAGGAAGGCTAAGAGAAGACAGAGGACTGCCAGGAGCCCGATGTAGCTCAGCACCAGAGCGAATGCAATGTATGAGCCTTCGTCACATAAGAGAATGATAAAGTCTTCCTCACGCGGCATCAGTTGGTGTGGAGCAGGAGGTGCAACAAGCAGCCACACAGTACAAATAAGAACCTACAAAAAAAAAACACACACACAAAGATGTCTTATTCAAACATTGTGAGAGGTCTTTCCAGATTATTCATTAAAAAGAACACCAAAGTCTTACCTGGGTTATGGTGCAAATAGCGATGATTGCTTTTTGCTGTGAGGGGCCAAACCATTTAATGACATTGCTGCCTGGAAGTTTTGCATTGAAGGCCACCAGCACCACTAATGTCTTCCCTAGGACGCAGGAGATACAGAGCACAAAGCTGATCCCAAATGCTGTGTGGCGCAGCATGCACGACCACTTGGACGGCTGGCCAATGAAGGTCAGAGAACACAAGAAGCACAGCGTCAAGGAGAAGAGTAGCAGGAAGCTCAGCGCCGAGTTGTTGGCTCTGACGATGGGTGTGGTTCTATTGCAGAAAAATATCAGGACCACGATGCAGGTGCTGAACGAGCCGATGAAAGAAATGGCAACCAGGGTGATACCCATGGTGTCTCTAAAAGAGAGGAACTCCACCCGTTTGGGGATGCAGGTGGTTCTTTCTGCATTGGACCAGAACTCCGGTTGGCACTGCGCACACTCTATGGCGTCTAGAGGAGAAATAAAAATGATTTAGCTGTGGGACCCAAAGCTTTTTCATTATAGCTTTATGCAGGTGTCATTAAATCAGAATATCATTAAATGTCAATTGCTTTTAGAAACTTATTTCAAAAAGTATAGCTATAATAATATTTTTTTTCATGTTTTTGTTCTGTTAATGTAAATCATTATTCCTTTGATTGGAACAATGATCAACATATTTGATGAGGACTTGCTTTATGACTTTGATAATGGCATTTGACAAAATGCGATGTTTTTTGGCTGTTTCATAAATGACGACTGTATGATATTTTAATGATCGATCAATCAATAGGTCAAATTTATTAGAACTTTTCAGCAACGAGGCAGTTCAAATCAAAGACATCATGACAACAAAAACACATCATTTGAAGACCAATAACAGACGTTGCATTTTGTGAAGTATCATTGTTGAAATCACTAAACTCACCAATCAAATATGTTGGCCAATGTTTCATTTGTTATGGTTCACAAGCAACCTTGAACTGCCTTGTTGCTGAAATGTGCTATACAAATATATTTGACTTCACCTTATTTAATGAAAACCAAAAACCTCTCGGAAAACTCTGAGCACTTTTCCGGAAATTTTGTATTTTACATAAAAAAAACACACACAAAAAAGTGTTGTACTCTTGAAACGCTATGCCATCCCTTGCATATCCTGGAGAAGACAGCAGTCGTGACAGTTGCCGTACACAATAACAGTTTCAACAAGAAGAGTAAAATATTAAAGGTCATATCTAAGGAACCTGGTTGTTCAAAGAATGTTGTATGCAAAGGACAGTTGAGTAAAGGAAGAAAAGCGTAGAAGAAGAAAAAATACTTATAAGGCGATGTAGAGTTTGAGGGAGATTTACAGATGTATGCAGTGGAGCAGTCACCAGACTGATTCCTGACAATGCACACACTTTGTCAAGGTCACAGTTTGTTGGGAGGAAGCCATGCAAAAGGCATTTAAAAGGAAAAGTACCCTGACCTTGCAGTCAATGTCATGATAGAGTGCAAAGATTTAGCTAGCGGTAGGAGGTTTCTGGGGGTTTTATTGCTACATATATTTTGAGACTGGTTTTGGCTCAAAAGAACATAGTCCCAACCTGTTCTCCCACACAGGAAGGCTGGAAATATCTGATGCTCGGCTTACTGGAAACGTCTCGCACATAATGTGCAAATGTTCTCATTGGTATGAAACGATATTAAAACCCAACTCAGAGACGGGAACACTGTGTCTCGCATAGTGCTTGACACTTTGGTCCTTGATGCTTTGGCGGGAATCTGAAAATAAATTTAGCTCTCAGAGAAACAGAACTCGGGGTATTTGTTCGCTGTAAGTCTTCACTGTCAAAATTATGCAGACCATCATTTGGACCTCACAAGCTTTTAACTCCTTGTGTGGTCCAGAGGTGTGCATTATGATTAACTTTTTTTTTTTTTTGGTGTGTTTTTGGAAAACAACAACCGCCGCACCCCCCCCTTTCCTCGCTGTGTGACCATTTACTAACCCTCCCACTAAGACCGGGGTGAGGTTAATAATATGATTTACTTTTCAAATGAACTAATAAATCAATTTTAGATGCACCTGTACAATAGATAAAATGATTCACCACAATGGATCTGCTGCATTATTTTGCCTCACCAGAGAGATTGCTGATCTTCCCAGCTGTACAAGCCACACAGTCGTAGCAGCAAACAGGAAAGTTGGGTCTCATTGCCTTCCGTGTGCCTGGAGAACAAATTGTGCTGCATACTGATGAGGGAACCTGCAGGTAAAAAGGCAAACCCAAGATGAACTTAGTTTGTGCTAAAACAGTTTACAAATCCCACATATTTTTATTTTTACCCTGGTTCGGTTGCCATTCCACAAAATGATGTCTTCATGGATGCAAAGTTTTTGTTTAACGTCTCCGGTCATGCCATCAAATTTGCCAATGTTGATGAACTCAAGTTCCCCATTTGGATTCATCTGCCAGTTAACGAGATCATACATGGCTGCGGGGTCGCCATTCTCATCAAATTTAATTTCACTTGCAAATGAATTCAAGTACCGCACTTGCTTTAGGTAATGAAGAAGCTAAACAAAGAAGGTGTGTGCGTGTGTGTGAGTAGAAGAAGTTAATGGAGACGTCTTAAACTGCAGTGAGTAACTTAAACATGGAATCATACCTGCCAAGGCCGAAGAACATCTGGATCTGCACAGGACCTCTGGGAAAAAGGTCCTTCTCCTTTAACACAGCTTTTCATTGCTTTAAGAGCATAGGCGACAGCATACACCGCTTTATAGACGTTGTAGGAAATCCTCAGCTGTGACACATCTGAATAGATATTCGTCACATTCCCAAGGTCTTCCTCTCCAGAGCATGGAGGCTTACGTTCACCTTCCTTTTCCCGACTTTCAGTTTGATCACCGAGGCTGCACTGAAACACCTCTTCCCAGAAGGAGACAAGGAAGGGATCCGTCTGGACGTCCGATCTTGATGGATTCAAGCGAAGAAGAAAGTCTCGCAATCCTGGAATGTTTGCCTTCTGAATGGCAAAGCCAACTGTGCCCTGGAGGATGTGGTGGTACTTTTTGGGAGTTGAAAGTACAGCTGCTGTGCTCCAAGCTTCACTGGCTAACCACTGTATCCCAGTGACTTCGCTTCTGTATGTAACAGGGATGGATATAAAAGCACTGAGAGTGTGTTCTCAGTGTATGATTGGTTTCCAGCAGAGTCTAAAACTAAAGCATCACACCTTTGTACTTCGTCAAACAACGTGGCCGCATCTTGTTCCACAGCAAATACGAGAATCACCTTTGCCCCAGACAGCCGGATGACGGAAATTATGGATGAAATTTCCGCCTGCTGTCTGTTCTTAGGGATAATCCTATGAAAGGCAACACAAACACCCAACTTTGTGACCTGGGAGAGGAAACAAAAAAACCCTGAAGATCCATAGTGAGCTATATTTTAATGTTAGCTCGCAAAAGAAAATATTCATACTTGTATTCATAACCGTTCGACCCACCTCATTAGCAAAAATGTTTGCCCCGCCACGACCATAGGCATCATCACCTGCAATCACACCAACCCACGTCCAGCCGAAATGCTTAACGAGCTGAACCAGAGCGTCTACCTGGGAATAGAGGAATGCTGAAGTGAGAGACTGTATCACTTAATTATGTAGCAGACATTTTTGTGTTTCTGCTCAATGTTTTTTTTGTTAAACTCTCTAACCTGGAACAAGTCACTCGGCATGGTCCTTAGGAAGGCAGGAAACTGCTTTTTGTCACTCAGACAGGCACAACTGGAGAAATAGCTGATCTGTAAAATGATCACAACCTTGAATAAATTGAGTTATAATTAGAAATGGAGAGGTAGCAATGGTAGTGCACATTATAGCTAAAATTATGGGTTAGAAGTAAACTGATTTAACCTTTTTGTCACTTTTAACAAATAGAAAGTGTATCATGTATTTGTACTGAACCCACTTTAACGTCATCCTTCCCATATGAAATCTACAGCAATAATTAACTTTTTTTAGTTAATCATTCAGTAAATCTCAGTGTACATATGACTTTTCTAAGCCTCAGAAGTTGCTTTGTGAAAATGAGAGCAAACATATTCACGAAGGCCAACTAACACAGAGGTGGTGGTGGAGCGTTTTAAAGCAGGGTTTGATTATGAAACAATGTCAAGTTTTGCCAATCTTAAAAAAAACCTTGTCAATCCAACATCTGAAAATGAGAACAGCATAATTATTGTTCGTAAAAAAACAGCTGTAGAATTTTTTTCGCATTTGGCCATGTGATAAACTTGTATCTTTTTTTTTTTTGTACGGGATACACTGCAACAAACAAAACAGCTTGAACTAAAAACCCCTTGTTTGCTAGAAAACTGAAACTGCTAATGGCCCAGAGTCACACAATGAAACAAGATGGAATCGTCACGCCGCGAGAACATTTCTCTCAAAAAGGGACAAGAAAATTGCCGGTTGCTGCGTTTGAGTGTGGCAGTTTTCAGATTCTAATTTGTAAAACATTTCAAAACGTGTGGATTCTATCTTTTTCTGTTGGTCCTTCACATAAAATACCAGAATATATACAAGAAAGCTTGTGGTTGAAATAAAATAAAATATATATTTTGAAAAACCCACTGAATATAAATTGTTTTCAAAGTCACAGTACAATATGCATTTACTTGTGGCACGGTGAAGACGCCAAGGAAGCGAGCCACTACGAGAGACTGAGTGGAGCCTCCGTCTCCTATCACCAGTGCCACGCTTTCATTGCAAGTGCTGCTCCTCTGAGATTTTTCTCCGACCTCTGAGCTCTTCTCACCCCCCATTAGCTCCATGGCAGCCTTCAACGCCTGATGCGGCGTGCTGCACGAATCATAGATCTTGTATCCGACTGTGACGTTCGGAAGAAGCTTCCCCTCCTTGTTGATCTCTTCGATTGCAAAAATCATAGTTTGCATCCAGCGGAAAGTTCGGAAATTGAATCTGGTTCGAGAAAGAGTTGATATGAAGCTGCATGAAGAAACTTTTTGATAAGGATGATTACTGTTTGTCTTTTTCCACTCACATAGCAACCAATTGCAAGTCTTACCTGGTGCATTTACTTCTAGGAGGCTGGGAGGTGAAAGGCAAACTTTGCTCCTCCACCATGTCGTGAAGGGAAAAGAGGCCCCCCAAAATGATGTCCCCCTTTTTCTCCAGCACAGGCATAGTGTTGGGTATCATTCGACATTGCAGGCTCCGTTCTTGGCTGGAGTTGCAAGGAAATAACAGGTTCAAAACAAAACTCAAAAACACAAACCGGGTTCTCGTTGTAGGAACGACCACAACCAATCCCATCCAAAATAGCTTCATCCTACTGTATTAAAACCTCTTCAAATGATTGCACAATGGGTTGTACAAGATCAGATGCGAAACGACGAATGGAAAAGCACAAAAGACGACTCGACGAGTTAAGAGGAGCGTTACAGCCTGATTCAAAAAAACCCTCCAGAGTTCTGTGTCTTCATAGCCCTCATAAAGCAGCAGATTAACTATCCAGCCTCTAGTGTCATGTATCAGATTCTGCCCTTTGGCATCTATATAACATTTCCTTCATCAGCATCAAATTCTCAGAAAGATTTAATTTCCCATTTGGCTTGTGTTCCGTGGAAAATAATCCCCGCTTTCACAGCAGGCAACAACAAAAACAAAGAGGTGGAACGGGCACCGAAACATTAGGGAGAAGGATATGAGCTCTGTCATAACGCGGAGTTATGCTTGAGTAAGGTTAATTCAACCTGCACTGATGTGTTGAGGCACACAGTAGACAAGTGTCACTGGGACTGTTAAACTACATTAGATCCACTTTTTGTCTTTCAAGTGCACAAACAGAGAGACAGTTTCCATCATGTTAGAAGATTTTAATCCTTCCTGGAAGCATCACTTTCCAAAATTTGAATTGACTTCTACAACATGTATGCACAACAATAGCGTAGCGTATAAAAAAGGTTGAATTAAGAAGACTGATGCACTCGATATAAAAGTTGTCATACTTCTGTTCCAGTTTTCTCAGTTGCTTCAGTGCATTTCTCTCTTGACTGCACAACAACTAATGTTTTTTCCCCCCAAAAGAATTAGCACAAAGAGCAAATCACTTGTTTAAAATGGATAGATATTTCACAGAAATGCAAGTATTCATGTCAATGTCATCAAAATGACAGTCCTGACATTGTTGTTTAGAAACAACATACTTAAATTATAATGTTATAAAACGGGACAAGATAGTATGGAAGCAACTGATGCACATCCAAAAGGATTTGAAGTTTTTTTTTGGAAGAAATGAAAACCTACAGTGATGAGCTTATGACTTAATATTGTGGAGGTTGAACTAACAGTTGAGTTTTTTTTTTTTCATTTTGATCAGAGAAATGCACCAAAAAAATCATTATTAAAAAATAATGATATTGTAGAATACACTTAGTACAATACAACTGAAAATAAAAAGAGTTTTTTCCGGAAATGTAAAAAAAAACATGAGCTTTAATAACCTAATTGCATAAAATGTTAGACTACTACCACTGAACCACATTTTGGTTTCCACCATCCAGCATTTTCACAACCTACGATCATGTAATCGGAACTTTTGCACAACTAAACCAATAAATTGTCAAGATGTGACGTCGGTAGACTCCATTACTGTAATTAAATCAAAAGGTGCAACAACATTTTTGCTCTCAGTTTTGCCTGACTGCTTTCACAGCTGCATCGAAGCAATCAGGAAAAACTACAGCTTTCTATCTAGACCGTGTCAAATTATGCTTCTTGCAAAGAATTGGATCCAGTGTCAGAATTGCTTTGATACAAATGTTCTTGATTGCATGACATTTTTTTCAAGCTGACTGAAAACGGAAAAACTGCAAATGTTACAAAGGTTTCTGTAAATATGAACAAAAATAAAATCAGAGTATAGAATTTTAAAAAATCTGTTATGGTAAAAAAAAATCCCACTATTGGTACTCACTCTTGGATCCATACTGATGAAGAAAAACACATATGTGACACCTTTTAAGGCCTTCAAATAGTTAAGTGAATATTTGTGTGACAGAGTGTCAAACTGGTGCTTTAGTGGCTTCATGATTATCTGGACAGCTTCTAATAGTTAGGAACAGGTGATGGGATCTGGACTGTTTGAATGAAATCTGTGTGAACTGCTTTGCAAAAAGGTGAGGAAAAAAAATGCCCAACCAATGAGAAATTCTTATCACATTTCCAAGAGGTGTCTTATACTCTGCTGAAATAGTAATGATGACAGCTGAGTGGAATCCCAGGTACTTTAAGTAGGTCAAAGCAGTCGAGAAAAACTGTAAGATTCAAGATTACTTTTTATTTTAGACCCCTGCAGTAAAATTATTTTGTCCAAACAGCACAAAAACAAATACTGGAAAGCACATCCTACGTTCTTGTGGATTCAAAATTGACTTTCATCGCTTACACAATTTAATGTACTTTCCTTTCATTCACAATATAGCACATGCTTTTGTCATATCAAATTGTGGTGTAACACGCAAGCGATTGGGGTGTTTCACAAATCATTATTACCAACATAAACACTTCAGGCTACACAACAGAGCACCTCAGAGCATGAAGCAAACAAAATATTACATGCAGCCTGTTGTGTTGCCTCTGGCGTGTGGGTGTGCCTGCAATCTTAATATGTCCCTGTGTGGCACAAGATGAAGACACGCCGTAAGACAGACCGCTGAGCGCCAGCAGACATCGGGTCCTTTACTTCCAGGCAAGATTCAAGGCTCAGATGAACATGTGCTCTCAGGGGAGAAAGTTAAACTCACATTCATCCCATGTTTTAATGTAAATGCAGCTCATGAATGTTGGGTGATTCGGTTCAGTTAGTAAAACCTGATTGTGTAAATGTATTATTCTTCAGGCCGTCGTTACGCACGGATTAAAAAGCACAATACTGCCATCATGTGTATGAAATTATTACACTTAAACAACATAATAATTATGTTTACACGACATAATTATCACACTTACACAATGTAATATGTTTTACAAGACAATTATGTTTTTACAGCATATGTTTGCACAGTGTAAATTTTATGTCATAACGTGATGTTTAGAAACCTATTTACTTCTGTGACAGCAATAGACTTCAGTAAAGAGGATGAATATTAATACAGACAGAGAGAAGAAGGCACAGAGCTGTCTCAGAGAGCAGAGGGGAATGAATAATGAAAAAGAAACAACAGAACAAACAACATAAAAATGAGGCAAGGAACACAGAAACACAAACGTGTTTCTTTTGTGTTATTGAGTAAACCTTGTATGATGCAGGTTTCATCAAGATCATATTGTGCTCCAACATAAATGATTTTGTTTAAGCATCATGTAAGAAATGTCACAATATCCCAATTGTGTTTTGATTCTTTTTATTAGCACCTGTCCTTGTCCTATAACATATATAGTCTTGCTAGATTAGTAGTTCTGTGTTTTGTTTGCTCTGTGAATTATAAGAACCACGACTATTTGACCCAATCCAATGCAAACTAATTTGTATTGATTTAAATTAATGTATTAAAACAATTTTAAAAATATTTTGTCAGATACGTTGAAATTGTTATATCGGAATTTTGTTCACAAATCAGGGAAAATAGAGCAAAAGATTAATAGACAGACTGGTTGTGTACCGAGATAAAAAGAAAACTGAGCCAAAAGTTGAATCTCTCGATTTATCCACGTTCTTAACCCCACCTGTCTGCCATGTTGAATATTCTAGAAGACTAGAAGATATATCTAATAATAAAGAATAACTAGACCTAAGAAACATAATAAAGTAGAGCAACAAAGAAATAAACATCATAAACTAGAATCACTAAAGGACTCCATTAAAGTAAAACAGAACCAGACTCATCTAAGCTTTTTATTAGTTGTAATAGTTTCTAATAAAAATAAACTAAGAAATATAGAATAAACAAGTCTCAAAACACAGGATCCTAGCCGTACGCTCCTGGAGGTTTCAAGGCCAAGACATAAGCAAGGCTGTACTAGGTGGGTTGTAACCTATTTATAAAGTTGTGTGGGAGATTTCTTACATATCAAACTTTTTTAAAGTCTTCATAAAATTCTATTTTTGATTAACACTTTACACATAAGCAATTCATCTAGAATAAAATGTTGATGAATTATCAAAAAGTTTAATGTAAAAAAGAAAATAATACTAGTTGGTGAAATGTAAAGTGATTAAAATAATTTTGAACATGAGTATTAGATGGGACTCACAATTTGGTACACGCCAAGAAGCTGATATAGTTACTGAAAGTCACAACCTTTAAAAACCTCTTTCTCAGAGAGCATTTTAGATATGGACTAGATCAGACAAACATGTCACCTAGGTTCATATCACACTGTGTTCTAATCTAATTTATTCATTCTTCTTTTTATTCCCCAGCCAGAGAATTGTATTTTTTATTTTTCTGTCTCATTTAAATAAAATGTTAATGGAAGCCTTGAAAAATTAAGTGAAGGTCCCTTCAGGACTGCATGCTGCCTCTCTTATTTGCCTAAGAGAGTTTATCTTACTAATTTGCATCATTAAGACTAAAATGCAGAGATTAAATTATATTTTATTTGATTTGGGACTGTGATGCCACAAACATAGATTAGAGTACGTTATTCACAAAATAAGCGTTTTTCTTCTTAATTCATCACAAGTGCCATTATCCAGATAACTTAATTATACTTTTTTGCCATCTTCAGACTTTTCCCACTTAATTTAAGTACCAAAGGTTTGAGATAACATAACTACTATAAGTATTAGTTATACAAATTTAATATTAGAAAAAAAACATAAATCAAAATGTGTTTCATCTGCTTAAGTTTTGAATTTTGTTAATATTTATTTGCATAACTTTTTTCATTTTACTCTTAAAAATGCCAGACTTTGTGTGAAGCTTTATACATATTTTTGTCTTTCTGATTAGATCATTGTAAAAATAATCAACTCAGGTTTTCTAATCAGTTCTTAAGTAGCCTTTTTACAGAATTTTTATTCTTACTTGAGTAATTTCTTAAATTACTATTCTTTTACTTTTTTCTTGATATATTGCCACATGTAAACATCCCTATGCTTCTACAACTGTGGCATATATCTTGATCTTCATTGAGTTGCCACTAATTTTGTGGACAGGTTGCAACATTCTATGGTCTGAATGACAGAACACGTAGACACCATGTTTAAGACCCAACAATAACATCATTCAACCTCAAGCTGCTCTATGCAGAAGCTCCCTCTGCTCTGATGAAAATTTGCTCTACACATTTCTCGTAGCCGCTCTCTCTGATCGGGGTCCGTTGTGCTGATCGATTCAGCTAACAACTGTCACACTGCCTAGGCTCGCCGATGGACTGTGCCATGAACTTCCATCATTTACCATTAAGTTTTTTTTTTTTTAAATAAATAATAAATGATGACATAAATCTAAAGCTATGTACCTCAACCTAATCTTACTGAATTTATTCCAGTGTACTAAACAGGACAGGGAAAAAAAGAAACATGCATTCTTTATACATAGGAAAGTACACATTGTTTGATATGAATATAAAGGATTTCATTCAATGTCCAACTAAGTGATCTGATCTCATAGAATGAAATTCAGTAACCAAAGTCCAAAGTTTAGTAGTAATTACGTTATGACAATTTCAGTGAAGGCCTTGTGAAGTCTCATACAGAAGGAAAACAAAACAGATTTGATGACCATCACACAAAAATGAATTAAATACATTTAAAGTTCTCTAGGTATTATATTTCATTTAACTAAATGAACGTAAAGATAAAATAAAACATTAACAAAATCTTTAATCGTCTCTAATTCTAAACAGACATTTTTTTTATAATGAAACTATAAACTTTAGGTTCATTGTGGACTTAGAAAATATAAAGCATATGTGTTTTTATGACATGACAACTTTTTTCACAGGGAAAATACAAGTCTTAACATCTGGAGGAACCATGTGTGCCTTGTTTGTGTGACCTTAAGCATTAGGAAAATGGCAAATGAACCACATCTGTTGTTCAGATCAGATATATTTTTTGAACAACATCTGCAGAAGCATAACACACACTTGGGAAACCCTGAAACTTGTTTTTGTGTTTGTGTGCATCAAGAGGTGACATCCTTGCATCATCTTCAAACTGCCAATTTACCTTTTGTCCAATGATATTGAAGGTGGAAGGTGGAGGCTGAGGAGGAGGTGTGGGGTGTGTGTGCGTGTGTGTGCGTGCGTGTGTGTGTGTGTGTGTGTGTGTGTGTGTGTGTGTGTGTGTGTGTGCGTGCGTGTGTGTGTGTAGGTGTGTGTGTAGGTGTGTGTGGGCGAGAGAGGGGGCGGAAGGGGCATGCAGTGACAAGCAAGAAATACTACATCAATGCCAGAGGCTACAAAACAGGAGGTCACAGGTGTTATGATAGAAATTAATTAAGTTAGGTTGTACTGACTATTCCAAAACACAATGCAAACCTAATTGGAGACTAAATTGCATCATTTGTTTTTCCCTTTCAGCTGTAAATATGGCAATCGATTTGAAGTTGAGAAGTAGTAAACTAATGTGAAACAATAGCTGTAGTTAATGTACTGAAATATTATGTGTTGTGTCTTGAAAATGAAGATTGAAACTGGAATAAAAAATGACTGTGACATGTGTTCACAGATGTCACAGACATCTGCTTTATCATTAAACCATTAGTCAATAATATTTAATAATTGCTACTAAATTGTTGAGAGGTCAGAGATTTTATTTAAATCCTTTACTTATTGTTTTAGCGTAATAGGACACACTACCTTCTTTCAAAGTCTCATCCTTTTGACTGAGTGTGTCACCCTTATGCCCTCATAATTCAAATAAATTCACTTGATTCCTTCGCTATTAAAACGTTTTTATACATCTGAAATATAGTCATTGAAACCCAGGCCAATTCCTCCATCTTTATCTGTGTAGGCATTCCTAAAGAATAGAATGCTGTATCCAAGCATGTTCATAGAAGGGTGAGTGGAAGGAAAAAGTGTGGTACATAAACATCCAACAATAGTTAGGATAACTACAGCCATCCTTAAGAGGATTGTCAAGCAAACTCCATTGACTTAAAACAAACTCCTACAAACGTTTCTTGTAGTTTCTGATGAAATTGGATGCCAATATCTTAACTTTTCAAATTTTAAGGATTTTAAAATTTTATGAATTATGATTAGGGACAACAAAATTCTGATTCCTTGTTAGTTTAGGGAAGTATATATATATATATATATATAACCACATTAGTTTTTTTGGGAGATTCAAAGTGTTTTCTCATTCATCTGACTTTTTCAGTTGAATTGTAAACAGTTTTCAGCAATAGCACAATAAGGTCAGGAGGTGGCAGCATTGTACATGATGTATTTCTGTTTCACTGTTGCTCATCAAAGGTTGGTTTGTAACACAACTCATTATCTAAAACCAATATTGGCCTCATCTGAGATGTGGGAATTATTTTAAATTATTTTATTTTTAGTATTTCATTATTGTATATTACTGGTGTAGTCATAAACAATGTTTCTTAAGCCAATTTCCACATTCTACAAATTAGGACAAAGCCCATAATCAAACATATCCTATACTTCAAGTTTAGTTCAACATTTCTGTAAGTAGCACAGCTAGATTAACACTGCTGTTATTCTGCATTAATGGCTCCTGCTTTGGTTTAACCTATTTTTCCATACCCCACTTCCCAACGCAGGCCTAAACAAGCATTTTACTATCATAACTTAAATGATACAGATAATGTCTGTATGGTGGTGTAAGTTAGCTCTGTCACTTTTGTTGACAACCTTATTTGAACCTGTCGTGTAAAAATGAGAAAACAAGATTTTCAATGGAAATGACCAGCCACATCTCATTGATTACGGAAGTTGTCGTCTAGTGGCGTAACAAATTGCAGACTTCGGCTCCGTCGCCATAGTGACGAACTCGCTCAGTGTGATTGAATTGAGCTTAATCGGTAAGTTTTTCATATCTCTCTTCTTTTTGTCTATTTTTTCCAAAATAAATTAAGCATTTTTAATTTATACATAGCTGTATTTTTCCTGCCACCTGAAACACTTCCCTTATTGTATCGTTGAAAATACTTTTAGCTAACGCCTACTTTTTTGTTACTTTAAGTAATTAAATGTTTTCACTTACGGTGTTGTTTGGCTGCTAGTGTACGCGTGCGCCTGTAGTGTTTAAAATGCCAGTTTTGACTCTTTTTAAAACATAATTTAGCATTAATACTTTACAAAGTTCAAGCCTACTGGCTCAAGCCGTTAATGATAATAATCCGAAACACCAACAAGTAAGCTGGAGAAATGTTTTAAAATGTACGTCTCGTTATACATTCACGGATACGAAGGTGAGCTTTACTTTCTTTAAACTTTGTGTCTAACATTAACTTTAGTTTATGTTAGTAGGTAATACTAGCAAAAAATGTACTATTTAAACATTTTAATTCATTCTAACGGACAATGTTTGGACCTTATTTTGTACTTATTTTCAAGTGTGCTGTGTGTTTATTGTCGTTAGTGTCAAACTGAGACCAAAATGACGGGTTCGGACTTTTTGCTTCCGAAGCATGAAGCAAGTTGACAAAGATCACAAAGCAACTTTGTAGTGAAAGACATCTGTGTACAGACAAAGTGTCTCTAGTAGTCATTAAACTATGATGCAACCACTCTGAAGGAAAGTTTCCAAGTCAAACTGTTAACTATTATTATGTTGTTGGGATGGAACTGTGAACTCTACAGAGGGTTTGTAGGCTTGTTATTGGAAAGTCACAACCATGCCCAAGGCACATGTACTGTTTATGTTTTTTCTAAATCTGTTCCCAAAAGACCTATCCAAACAAGTTTCAGGTGTTTCATAAATTAGAAGTCCTTTCTAAACATATTCAAACAAAAAAAAAATCCTTTTTAATTAATAAAGGGACTAAAAGGCACATAGGATGACCTCTAAGCATCTCCTGGGGCGGGTAAGAGAGAGAAAAACATCAAATTAAATATCACATGGCTCACTGCTTTACTAAGTTGTGTGTAACTTTTTTATTTTGATCGGTTGACAGAAGTGCAACTTTAAGTCCCTTGTCACTGTCCAAATTTCAAAGTGAAGTGACATGTTGGGTAAAGTAGTAAGAAATAAACTAATGTGGACAGTAATCCACATTTAAAGAAAGCTAATAATAGGCCTCATAAGTACAATAAGATGTTTAGCTACTACATGAAAACTGCACCAACCAAATATCTGTTGGAAATCTATGACATATAATGAAACCAACTTAAATGATCGTAAATGTAAGTGTACGAGCACAGGAATACACTTTAGTAGAATTAAAAATATTACCATTGATGGGCAAGCACACATAAAAAGCTATCAATAATTGCTAAGTGAAAAAGTAAGAGCGTTTTTAAGAGTGTTTTGGTAACTTTAGAACTCCAGACATACAGTGACTGAAAAATGTAAAAAAAAAAACAAAACAAAAAAAACAACCATTTTTAGTATTAGGCCGTAATGTGAAAATGTTATAATTTTATACTTTTTATAATTTTATATATAGAGATAAATAGATATAGATATATACAAATATATAAATATATATATATATATATACAAATATA
>CAEGAF010016384.1:0-86367 GCA_903067075.1 Micropoecilia bifurca
CCCCCCCCCCCCCCCCCCCCCCCCCCCCCCCCCCCCCCCCCCCCCCCCCCCCCCCCCCCCCCCCCCCCCCCCACGGCCCTTTTCTTTCCCATCATAACAGTTGTCATTGTGTCTGATTCAATAGCTGCAGGCCTGATTTGTGTGAGTTTAGTGTGGGAGGAGATTGAGGTGCGGTGAGATAATAATCATAATTTATGTGAATCTTGAATATATCTGATATATATCTGATAAGCATAGATGGTGGTGTGTTTTCCAGACAGCCTTAGCTTCACATTGTCCTCCAAAGACTCAAAAACAAGCAGTGATGGAATAATGTAGCGAACCGTCTGCACAGGCAGCGCGCCGTGACTGCTAAAGCAACAAATCATTTTGCATCAACTTGATTTCACAGCTCTTTAAACAGGCGATCACTTAAAGCCGCTTTGTCATTCCATCGTTTGCTGCACACTTGATTTTATTTAACCCATATTAGCCACAGGTTCTGACCCAATCTCAAACATAAACAGCCATGAGCTCAACCTGACATCTGAGGGCAGGTTAGAGTTGCCCTTTACCTTGAGATGCATGCATTTGGACTGTGGCAGGAAGCTGGAATAGGAAAATCACAATGATGTCGGAAAAACGTAAAATTAGAAAGAATCAAAATCCCATGTTTAAATAACATTTTTACCATATTTTATTGTAATGTACTGATGAAAAAAAGCAGAATTTCTTAATTTTGAGCTTCAGTAACACCTCAGAAAAAATGCTCCATGACTGAAAATTGAAATTGACGGTATTTGTTGAATATAAATTAACTTAATTTGATTGACACTGAAAGCTAAATTATTGATATGCAAATTATTTGTTTTTTAAGTTGTTTTTTAAGTTGTGTGCTTGCATATGCCTAGATTAAGCCAAGCATGAAAACAGTCTTGTAAGAAGGATATGATGTTGTTTGAGGTAAAACATTATTCCTCCCTCACAGTTTACATGACTCTTGACTGATGCAAACAGGAGATTTTCTGCTTTTTTCTGCCACTCTTCCTTTAAAAGCTGTTTTTTGTGTAATTTGGAGGTTTTCATTGCAAGGGTTTCACACTGTGAAGTTGTATTTGTTATGCGTTAGTTTTTTATTTGATTTTGATTTTAATGAGCTTTTTTAAAATTTTGTAGAGAAAGGAGACTTATACAAAGCACTTTACTTTGGATCTTTGTATTTTTTGAAAAATAGACTGTTCAAAAGCAACTCAGCTCAGAAGATGCCTAATGATATCACAGCATGCGGTTTTAGCTTGCTGAAATAACTCCACTTTAAAATAAAAACATCTACAATTTTGTTCAAATAATGTCTCCAAACACTTTCAGGCCACATTAGAGTGACCGCAGATACCCTCACATTTTCAGCATTATTATCAAAGGAGATCGAAACAATCGTGTGTTTTCAGAAGACTCTTCACTTGCTTGTCAGTTTTGATTAAAGCTTACCCCAACTGACCAGAGAAATAAATAAATAAGGCAAACATCCCCACTTATTGCAATTATCTTGTCTTCCACAGAGGAAGTGAACAATTGAACAACTTGACGCAAATGCAACTAGAGAAAAAAAAGCTATTGAAGGCGGGAATTCCTGAAAATCCCCATTAACCTTAGCCAACACCCTGACCTCTGATCTGAAGGGGCCAGTTGGATGTGAAATAATGTGAAATAGCACAGCTGTTTTACCTTAATTGGCTCGAAGTAGCAAATGAGAGAATCCGGTATTTAATGGCAACCACACTACGAAAGATCCTCTGTGATTTAGTAAAATATTTCTTTATATCTGAATATGCCGCATCATGCTAAGAGAATCATATCAGTAAGTTTGAGGTATTCTTATAATGTAATGAAATCTTTAGCTACAGCGGATGCTTTTATTGTATAGTTCATTAGTATGACACATTTCCAAACATTTGATTCTTCTCCTGCGATCAAAGCGAGATACCTGATTCATGGTGGTGCCACCGTATTTCCTCTAAAAATCAAACACTCAGAAACAGGCAGCGTGGGTTTGACTTTTCATCTTGTTAGAGCAGACTCTTGTAACAAGTTTGGTCTCTCTTGTTTCACTCTGCTCTGATTTTCTCCAGCATGCTCCCTTTCGTAGTTTCTCCCCGTCAGCTAAATTTAGCATCAAAAATGATCAGATTGTCTGTTTTCATCTGATGGGAATATTAGATTATCTCCTGCAGCCTTCCTATTATAGCAGTGGATGTTTAATGTCCAATGATGTTGGCATGCTGAGACACTGTTCTCACTCAGAGACCCTTCAGTTCTTTGTTCCTTCATGTTTGCGTTTTTTAAATCATAATTTCTAATTGTGGTTTGCAGAAAAGTACCAGCAGCTGAAAACAGATGTTTGTACTCTGCATTTAAAGATGCATGCATGAATGCTCAGGATGACTGTCCATTCAGAAGCTAAAACTGCGACTTCTTGGATGAGGAATCCAAATGTTGCTTTTATTTTCTACTTTTTAATGGTGCCATTCTCAGTTTTTCAAACTTTGTCTCCCAAATTCTAGCTTTTTTTATCTTGATTTTTGTGAAAAACAGACTTCCTCACTGAGTGGGCTTTTAGCCGATTTGCTTCATTGCAGACAATGGCAGATTTAGTCAGCATTTTTACCAAGTCCATTATGTTTGTTGACACACAGTTTGCTTCCAGTCTTGTTCATATCTGGGACACAGAATGAGTTTCCTTCCAGAGGGGATAGATGGGTGGAAATTTCCGCAGGGTATGTATTAGCGGATTTGTTTAAAGATTAATTTTGAACCACCAGGCATCTAAAAATTTTACTCAGTGAGGAAATGTTGCAATGTAAAACAGATCTACATACAGCTTTCCATGCAACTGATTTTACACATTTTTCTGAAAGGCAAACTTTGATGTGGCAAATCAAGAAACAAACTCCAGAGGTATTTTGACTTTTGTGCAACAAAAGGTTCATGTAGATCGTTTCCTTTCACTGATTACATGGATTTGTTAACATCTATGCTTCAAGCAGACTGTCACAGCTGATTCCTGTCTGTTAGTTGCCACTAGTCAAGGAGAAAGACAAAGAAAATGTTGCAACAATTCCTCCTTCAGTTATGGATTTACAACAAAAGTGATGTACCTTGCTGATTAACTCAATCCTTTCTTCTGTAATGCAGACATTGGTTGAGTTGTGTATAAAGGCCTCAGAACCAAACCCGTTTATTAGGTATTCTTTGTGATGTGGCTGGCAGAAAGCTGTGGTGAATAATTAAGCTCGGATGAATCATGCACTGCAGGACATGGGGGGGGGGAATGAAGACTTTCAATTAGATGAAATCAGTGAAAGTTGCCCAATATTCACAAAGCTTCTTGTTTTTTTTAACAGAAATCATTTCACAGTACAAAGCAATTGATTTGTTAACAGGTACGTAACATCGCATTAGAAACGCTCCCACCTTACATCTCCGCAGAGCTCCAACATTTACAGTGTTTACACATAAACTAATTAGTTTGCGTTTGCATATTTAACACATCTACATAATTACACACACAGTTGTGTTTTCCTTATGGCTCTTTTCCATCATACCGTGTCCTCGATTCATCCCACTTTCCCGCTCCAGATAGGATGTGTGTCATGGTTTAGGGGTCTTGTGAGGCTGACTGTACCTCAACAGTGAACCTCTGGTATTTGTGGGGATGGGAATAACAAATGGATGTGAATAGTTGAAATATGCTTATGATTGCCTACAAATATATCTTAATGTGTATCAATCCACACATTGAAGACCATCTTGCCTCTACAACAGAAGTTAACCTTTACAGTCGTCCTTATCTCTGTTCTTGATTGGGGTTAGACCCCCATTTTCATTTCTGTATGTTAACATAAATGTGCTGTAACTAGTGTACATTATGCAACATATTAACATCTCAAGGGGGTTTTCTTACGTTTCTGAAGCTTCTTCTTACTGCGTCTCCTACTAAAATCTGTAAAACCAAAGAACCAGTTTGATTTTCCCTAAGCCAGCTCGACGTCATGCCATTTCTGCAGGAGATCACAGTGCACAGAATACTGTAATAGTCTTGCTATATCTCTGGTAACTAATCTTTAAATATTGCAAACAGAATGAATCGTGTATATCAATGCAGCTCTGCACCATTTTGAAGGAAGATTTAGCAAAACACAATAGGATTTTAAAAGACCTGATGTGTATTGATGGGGTTACAAATGATTCTCATGGATGTGATACATGGAAGATGTAATTCTGTTGTTCATTGACCTGCTTAATCTACAACATGTGATAATAAAAGATGTATTTAATGTTGGGTAAAAGCTTTTTCCAGTGTTACTCTTGATCCCTAATTATTATTAATGCTAATTGTTTTATTGCCTAATAAACATACTTTCACAAAGTTTTCTTCATAAGTTCCAACAGCTGGTTTTTTTCCTCTGACCAAACTCAAGATTTGGTGTACAAACTGGACCCAGTTCTACTGTCCCAGCGCTGGTGTTTTCAGCATTGGGGAATGGAAGAACCGATGCTATAGGAAAGCTCTATCGTCAATTTACCACTGGAAGCAGTTTGGAGGGAAGAACCCCTAAATGGAGTTGGGATTTGCCACATGAGTTATGGGAGCTATTAGGAAACCTGTGATTTCACTTCAGCTTTCCATGCAGCGCTGTGATAAGCAGCTCCTGGTGCCCATGTTGAGATACTGTCTGCAACTGAAATAGAGTAGAAAAAGGTAAAATACAGTGAAAAATCAGTATTAACTGCAGCCAAGAAATCGGTTTTTGATTTTTACAGCTAATCATTGTCAGATGCTGTATTTTAGTGGAAATATGCACTCAGTATTTTTTGCTTTTTAGTCATTCTTTCCATCTACTGTGAATCCCCAACTATCGCAAATGTCCTCCTTGACTGTAACTTGGTAAAACTGGTGTGTTTACATGCCCAGGCAAAGCTGTTAGTATCAGCAGGACCATTTTAAAAGTAATTTAACCTAAAATTGCTTCAGATATTCCCTGCTGCATTCACATTGTGGAGATATAGAAATAGATTTAATAGTAACCATGTTATTCTCTTTAATGTAGACAAGATCTTCATATTTCTAGGTAACTGTGTGTTTTTTGTGTCTTTGCCCTCATTAACCAGACATATGGAAGTCATAGCGACTCGGCAGCAGGTTTCTAGACATTCATAACAGAAAAGTGCTGTCATGCTGGTTCCTAATCTCAATTAAATCTACTTCTGCGTATGCAGAGCTGGAAATTATCCGTTCAATAGTCTTTTGCTAGCAGCTACAGGGAGCACTTTATGTAAAGCTCAGTGTCCCTGCAAGGGTGCAGATTACAGTGTGACAATTATGGGGGAAGTAGAACAATGTGAAATAAGTCAGCTTGTTCAGGTTTTTCAAAAGGTTTGGTTCGTTTGACAAAGTGCAATGTGAAAGTGAGCAGCACCAGCAGAAAATATAACAAATGTTGCAATTTTTCTCTCCAGAGTCTACTTGACTACGTTTAGAGTGAAAATCACCCTAAAACTAGAATCTCATTCATCAAGCCACAAGGTATGCAGCACACATTAACCCTTGTTGTAAAACATTACCTATTAACTATTTTGGTACAAGATTGCATGAAAATCAATGTGTGAGCAAACTCACAGAATGAAAACTAAGCAAAGTTTGTTGTAGTGCCAGTATTAGTATTTCACTTGGCCAGATATTTCCTCGACATGATATCTGAGAAATAAAAAAGGTTTTGTAAATAGTTTCATTTAACTTTCTGTTCATCTTATTAGAATAATAAAAAACATGAACAAATGAACAGATTATTGTACAAAATAATTTTGCAGGACTCTTGATGATCTTTAGTCCCCGGTGATTTGCTGCCATGTCTCACTCTGAAGTTCAGAGGAAGAGCTCCGGGTCTGAGCAAGTGTTTAGGCACTCCTGGATGTTTGCCACGGGAAATTCAAGGATTCCTCAAACAGGCATGAATAAACCAGAGCATCGCTCAGGGTATGTTTTTGATGAGGGAATAACTTTATAACATTATATAAAGCTAAAAAATAAGTCAGATTTTGAGCTTAAGTTACTTTTTTTTTTTTGGCAGATCATGTAAGCTGAAAATAATTAAATTACAATCTTTCTTTCAAATTCAAATATATCCAGTAAGTCCTTCAGGACCAGAATCCTGCATGTTTTCGTTTTACACCCTGGCAGTAACTACCCAGCATGTCAACGTTCTGCAAAAGTGCAAATGCCACAGAATCTTGGAACATGAAACGTGTTTTTATGTGACCTTAAGTCAGCAGTGAAACCTTGCTGCTCCACACCACCAAGTCAGAAAAAAATATGTTTTTCCACACACGAGCAAGTCTCAGTAAGTTGACCATGGAATTAACGAGTCACCCAGAAGCACACGGACTAGTCAACCACCTGCTGTTTTTTGAAATCACGCTTCTAATTAGTTAACGGTTAGCATTTTCCTCAACACAGCAGAGACTATAAATCTTGTTTAAAAGCTTATAAATAATACGCATAAATCTCCCTGGAGGTTAGCTGCACCGTCAGCCGCACAGCACACTGTTTGTTCACTAAGCAGCTCTAATAGACTTTTATGAGCAACACAAATGCAACCTTAGGTTCCTCACATAAATATGCAGACTCGTTTCGCTCTGAGCATTCAGCAGGACATGCTTAGATCACAGATTTGCATTTTCACTTCACTGACGTATCCATATATTTTCTTCAGTCAGCAGGCTGATCCTGCATAGCAGAAGTCACTGTCTTGATTGCAGCCATGTGTCCTGTGCAATCCTATCTGATGAGCAATAATCTGAACCACTCTTCATGTCCATCTCTGCAAGTTAATAGGCGACAATAAGGAGAGTGAATCAGAGACGTGGAGGACTGCACACTGTGCGCACTGTGCATGTGATTTTGCTGATTTCTTGTAAACACTCGCTGCAGGCCAATAAGCAGCAAGGACTGGCTTCTGCCCGCTTCTTTAGCGGTGGCTGTGACTTGCATCAAATGATCTGAGTGTCTTGGTGAGGCCAGGCTGATTACTGTGATTAAAGGAAACATGTTTCCTTTAATCACATGAATTCATCGAGGAAATATTCATTCATGTTTGTTTAATGCAGGGAAAATCTACTGAGACACCCTCTACACAGAAAAAAAGAAAATCCACATCTTTATACAAGTGTTCAGAATTATTATTTTTTTTCATGTTTAATTTTAACAATTAAGTTGTTTAAAAAACATTTGAAATTTTTTTTGTCAGGCTCTTTCTATTTCACATTTCACTTTTTTTTCTGAATACTGAAAATACCTTGTTACATCTCATTTGTGGTCTGTGGCTTTAGATGCTGTCCTTGTTCTGTGTCCTTAAATAAATAAGCAGAATGAACATTTCAATAAAGGTAGTATAAATAGTAATCTCATATTTATTCCTTACTTTATGTGATGTGTGATGCATGAACCTTAGGAAACTTGACTTTAAAAGTTTTCTTTTACCTCTGAACAACTTTTTTTCATATATCTGAAGCTTACGTTTTTAAGCTTCAAAGCTTCTTTATCTCCTTTATACTGTTTTTATTTTTATTTCGCTGAATCGAATGGGGAATGACATTTCTGTTCAGCCTGTCAGTCATGTTTATTATTTCTGGATTTTCTGGGATTATCTGGGAAACCCCTAAAACCCTCTTGCTGCAGTAACTTCGAATTGAATTTAACCCAAATACCTGCTTGGTGTGTGATAACGCTGCAGTAAAAGCTGTATGTGCTGATGCTGTGAAGTGGTGGTGTGTGTGTGTGTGTGTGTGTGTGTGTGTGTGTGTGTGTGTGTGTGTGTGTGTGTGTGTGTGTGTGTGTGTGTGTGGCGTGACCACTCATTGTTGACCTGTAGAGCCGCTGACCTTTGTTTCCATCACAGCTGGACTTGTGTTGCTCTCCTTCAGCCAAGTTGGAGCACAGAGCCACTGAGGCATGCCGGTACATTTTCCACCTTTCTGAATCAACAAAAGAAAATCATGTTACATGCGTTGTCTTTTACTAGTTTGCGGCCTTTAAATATGATGTTGACGTTATACGGATTACACAGTTTGTAGGCAGAGCTGACATGTTATGAAAAATAAAATAACCATCTCTGTGTTTACACACAGTCACACATGTGTATATCTGATAAATTTCCCAAAGTAATTTCCCCAAGCATATAAAATGTCTGGAATGCTTTGCAAAACGATCATACTGTAAAAACCTATTTTGCCAAGTTCCAACCACAAATGCAAACTCCAACGCTTTAAACATCTTACTGAGCTCTGTTAGATTTATCACCTTGCACTACTGCAAACCAAATATAATGTCCACCTAAAGTGTAAATGTAATCAGTCAGTTACAGGGCTATGATAGCACTGGAGGAGCTGCAGGGATCCATTGCTCAGGTGGAAAAATCTGTCCTCAGGGTTACAATTAGTTCTGACTACATATGTACGCCACACTTTTCAGAATATTATTTAAAAAAATTCTAAGCCCATTCTCTGATAAAAAGCACATGTACAGCTGTTCAATTTACTAGACCACTGCCATGGCCTCATTCTGGCACAATTCATGCTGCTGGAACATTTCCCTCTGAAAGCACTTTAATATCCTTGAATCAACTTTCTGCCATGTTTCATCATCAAAACATGACATTCACATCCAGTAATCAGAGAATCTGTTTTTTGTTGTTTTCGGCCTGAGCTCAGCTGCACCCTCCTCCAGGACTGAGCTTCCATGTGGCAACCGAACGCGGCGCTTTGTAAACAGCCACACACAAAAAGTCCTCATCTTCTCTAGAGCTTTCGGTTCAAAATTTGCACCTCGGAGGCCACAGGCCAGAACCCAGACCTTTGTGATTCACACGTCTCTGCTCAACTCGTCCTCTGGGCAACAAAAGCACCTCCTAATGCTGGGCTTGGCTACAGCACACACACACAAACACACACACAAACACACACGACTCAGCCTGACTTGCACAACAACAACGCTGAAAGCACATGGGTGGTGCTGATTCTCATGCAGATAATACACTGGCTCCACAATAAAGTGTTTCTGCAGTCCTGTCCGGCTTCGTAATGTTGATTTGAATGTCAGTCACGATATTGTTACTGCTTATTGATCTCCCTCCTGCATGCACATAACGACGGCATGTAAATTTATTTTGCAGAGGCTGCCATTTGTTTCACTTAAAAGTTTATAGTATTACCTCAGAAGTGCCACACGGGCGTTTCAGTGAGGTTTTGTTTGTCGCATTAAAAAGAGGTGCTTTTGTTGAATTATGCAAAGTATTTTTACATTCAAAGCTTCCCTTTACTCGCTACAATATCTCCTGTTCTCTTAATTGAAAAATACTCCCGTAGCTGGAAATGCTGTTTCACGCCATACTGAATCACCGTTCACCTGTTTTTCCTGCTGTGCCTGAAATAGCTAATATTATTCTTGTAAATGAATATGCGACATATCTGTTAATTACATTGTTACGTTCTGATTTAATGAAATAATAATTACGAAGGAGCCAAAGTAAATTATTCCTACATGTTACATTGTCCTCTGCACATTTCAGTCTCCAGCATTTTCCTAGCAGGGTTAAACTTGCAACCAATATCTAGTCACCAACCAGCTTCTAGCAAAGTTTGGAAACCAGAGTTCAGCAGGAGGACATGATGCGTCCCAGCATCATATCTTGTTGTTTACACAACTATATTGACCAGAAGTGCTGGTTTTATTTACTAAAACCTCCTGTGGTCAGTGAGAGGGTGAAGAGCTCCAGCTTTACCTCCAGGGTCTGCAGTTTCTGATGGATGGCTGCAATCAACCATTTTCTGTCAGATACTTGGGGAGTCCACCTTTAGGATGATCCACCTTTAGGAGGAAACTATAGAGAGCCCAGGAGTTGCCAAAGAAACAGTGAAAATGTTTTATTCACTATCCAAATAACACACTAAATGATGCGAAAAAAAAATCTGGATGGTTTAATTGTGTCGAACACTTTTTTTATTTGAGTAATTGCATTTTCCCATTTGGCAAAAAGTATGTTTTAACCTTAACTCTGACCCTTAAACATTTCACGCCAAGACCCACATTATGTATTTATAGCAAACAAAAATTAGCACTTCAGCAAGACTATATAATTATTTTCAAATCTTGAATTTTTTGCTTACATACAAACTTTTATGTATCACAAGGAATACTGAGTAAAATAATGTATTTTCCAATTGATCACAGATATATTAAACTGTAATTAATTGAAAGTACAATTTAAGAATAAAAATTAACTTTTTTAAATTAAATTTTCACAATAAATGTGTTATGTCTCACACATTTTTCTCCTAACAGCAGTTTGCATTAATAGAGCAGCTTTAGATTTTGTTTTTGCTCCCTTTGTATTAACTGTGTGAATACTGATGTATGATAGAAAAAAAGAAGATTCTGTATTAAATAAAGTGCAAAAAGTCGCATCATGAGAAATACTTCTCAGCAAAATACTTATTCATATTCGTTTATTCTAAAAATGTCGATGGTCTTTATAATATTTGCACATACTTTAGATTGCACTGTATAATTAAAGCCCAGCATTTGCCCTAGAAAGTAAAACATCTTTCAAACCCCTGGCACCAAAAATAAAAAACTCCCAAATAAAATCAGAAAAATTACCAACACATTGAAAACCTTCATTTCAAGAAGCTAATCATTTAAAAATAACCAAAAAACATCTGGGGGATTAAGACTTCAGTTTTATTGTGAATAATTACCTTCGTCTTTAAATGATCAATATCTCAAATAATACATTTGAACGTTTATATGTCATATCGCTTCCTGTTGGCTTAGTACTGATATTGAAGAACCAAATAGACTGTGTTCCTAATTTCTGTTATATAAGGGAACAATATTTGAAATATAGCTGAGACATTGACTTCTATACATCAGTCCCCCATTAGCTCTGTAGTTACCCTCTTTTGTCTGGTTCAAACCAATTCTTTGCTTCGCTCTGCACATTGAAAGCTTTGATAGCTGAACTAATAATGTCTGCCTCCTAAAAACACTTTGATGCAAGAACATTTTGACATAGGAAAGATCAAACAGAGTAAAGAACAGGAAGCGCTCTCTACTCCTCCTCTCTAAAACATCCCTGTTCTCACACCGAGAGCTGCAGCGGTTGCAATTATTGTCGTGAAGATGCTTCTCTGCTGAGAGAGACGTGAGTAAGCAGAGTCACATTGTGTTTATTTCTGGGAAGAACTAACATGGACTCAGGCATCTTGACCAAACAGCTGCACTTAAACATTTCACCAGCAGTGTGAGACGGCGGGTTTAAAATTCATCATCCCATGTTCAGTTCTGCATTGAAACCTCCAGAGCAGATCTCTCGTCTTTTTAGGGATTTGTTTCTGAAGCCATCAGTCTGTTATCACTGGTACTGTTCTAATGGGACAAGTCTCTCTGATTTGTTGGAAACCTCTGTGTGTGTGTGTGTGAAGGTGTTTTTACTTTTGGAGCTTGGTGAGCCTGCCTGTAATATGTGACTCCAGAGTGTGTGACACTTCTGTCAGGACATGTTACATAAAGCGTGACGTCCACTGGAGAAACGAGGTCATAGATTTTAGATTCATAGAGTTTGTGTCTGGGAGATAAAACCTGCCTTTGGATACATGTTCTCTGATTTTCTCCATATCCAACTGTTCATGTGTTAAACTTTGTTACATTTGTATCTATTTTTAGTGCATCAATTATTCAGAATTTTGCAAAGGAACAGTCGATGTTTGATTAATAAATCCATCATGCCTCGTTCACCTGCACTTCTCAGCTGACATGTCCAATAGTTCTCAGCTATTTTAAATATTTCTTCTGACATACAGTTTCTACATTTTATGTCATGAACAAAAAACTTAATAGAATTTTGGTGATTTGCCATAATCATTTTTGAGAAGCGGAATGAAAATGGTTGTCACATTTACATGTCATCATGAAGACCAAGGAACTAAGCATCAAGGAAGATGTGAATATGCAAACTTATGACCGAAGTTAGGCTTCGGTCATGAGTTTGCAATTAACCCTTGTATTACAATGCAGTTCGTCACACTGACTTTTGAGTACGTAAAATCTATCAACATATATGTGGCCATAACTTGACAAAATGTGAATTAAATACAGGGTGTATGAAAAGTTATTAAAAACACTTATGCTGCATCTAATGTTTCTACTTTCCACAATTCTTTCCTTTCTATTTTGGAGGAACAGACGATACTGGACACTTAGTTTTTAACATGGCAGAGCCGCTGTGCAGGAATGGCATCCATAAAAACAGTTTTAGCAGTGTGATGATGCTGAACTAATCTGCCTGTCCAACACCTTTGGGATGAATTAAGACTCTGAGTCAAAGCCATATCTTATTACCAAACATTGGTGACCAATGGCACATGAAACATTAATGGTTTGGCAGGAGGAGAAACAATAACAGGCTTACCCCTGGAGGGTTGGGGCGCGGGTGTGGCTGTGAAAACGATTTGTGGAGAAAATGTTCTGCCTCAAAAATATGGTCAGTATGATTTAAAAAGAATGTAGCTAATCTAGAAATTATTTATGAATAAAGTTGGGGAAAAAGCTTAGTTCATTCCATTACAAGTACATATTTCTGATTTGGCTACATTTGAACAGAATCATTAAAGTGCAATGATGCAGATAAGAAAATGGCTTCTTAGCCTGTGTGACCAGACAGCCTATTCTCAATCGCAGTTAAGTTCATTCTGTGGATGAAAATGCCTTGACAGAAGTCTCTGAGGAGGAATGCTTAAAATACAACAGTAGCTCAAATGACCACAAATGTACCATGTCTGAATGAACATCTCATCAAACCTTGAAGCAGGTGGGAAACTGCAGAAGAGGAACAAATCTGGCTCATCATGTTGGACAATTTCAGGTTTTGATTTCAAACGTGACAAACGGATAGTTGGATCAGAATTTGGGGTAAATAATATGAACAGCATACTGCTGGTGTAATGGTGTGAGGGGTATTTTCTGAGCACTACTTTCAGGATGAAAACGGACCATTTCCAATCTGGTACTAGCATAGCATGCTTCACAAAATGGCCGGTGAGCTATGCAGATATGCATAAATCTACAAAGTATAACAACAATGTAGAAATTCTGTGTTGTAGTTGCACTAAAACAAAGGAGGAAAATCTAAAATGAACTTGCCGATGCGTAGCCACTTGGAAGTGTGTTGAGTGTTTACAGCTGCTCATCTCCAATCAGTCAATCCAAGGTAGATGGATGGCCATGTGATTGGAGACGACGCCTCAGGTGGCTGCAGTTGTCTCATCTTATTACAAATCCATCATACTTTTGATTGGATCAAACATGGAGAACCAACATCTGATTTAGACTATATTTGTTTTTTGATTTTGCTCCTTCTGAATTTCCTTCTGAACTGTCTTTTTGCTGAAAATGTGATGCATAAATAAAATTACTTTACCATAATGTAGGTTGTTCAAATGTTCCTACACTTGAATATTTGATTGTTTTATAGTTTGTTTCTATATTTAGACCAAAATTGTATAAGACTAATGCATTTTTTTTTACTTCAAAATATTTAAATTAGTATATTGTTACAGATTAAATGTCGAGACAAAACGAAACCATCGGATTCTCAAAGCGATTTGCAAGCTTTTCATTTGTGTTCCTCAGGTTTTAAGAAGTGTGATGGTCAGCTCAGAAAGGAGTGAAAACAAAAAGTGATTTGCAGCCTGAACATGTCCTGTAATATTCTTGAATGTATGACTTATTTATTAGCTTACCCGCAGTGTCACGAAGTGTTCAGCGGAGCAGTAATCTCGTGTAAAACCTAATAATATTCTGGTCTGCTGAAGCCGTCGGTTCACTTTTAGGAAGTCCTAAAATAGTCGGCAGTCTCAGGGCTCATCATTATCATTTCTCTCCTCACTGAGTTGGTGAGCGGCTCGCCGTCTGTCCCCCTCCCGCCTCTCCTATACTCCAACTTTGATTTCCCCTCGCCGTGTCTGTGGTGTTTTATTCATGAGCAGCCTGCAGGACAATGTTGACTGTCAAAGTTTTTATTATTCAAGCAGATGGGAGCAGATGTTTGTTATAAATGATCAGTCAATCTATCAGTGGGTGGAGGAGACAAGCTGAGCCGCTGCAGTCTGCATATGTTTGCATCCGCGTCCTCTGTGCATTGAAACAGGTGAGAATAGATGTCAATACCTGCGATAAAAACCGTCAAGCGTGACATAAATCAGTCCACTTTAGCTCATTTAGAGCAAAGCAGGTGTTAATTTGCAAGATGTGATTTGTTTGTCTTTCTCCTGTCATGATTTATATTAAACCAGAGAAGAGAAAAGAGGCGGATGAGTGAGATGAAGATGTTTTGATTAAAACACTTGAGAGGCAGCAGAATTAGAGCTAAGTTGACAACGCTTGTCATCAAAGTGAAATCTTTTGATATGAAGGAAACAGAACATCAGGAAAACAAAACCCTCCTGGCTCCACTCTCAGCCGTGTACTCGCTTTAAAGACTTTGTTGTGAATCGCAACTTTTTCGGTCCCAGCAGAACACGGAGGGGGGAAAGTTAGTTTGCATGTACTTCTCCGACTCAAACTTCCCCTCTTGTGGGTTGTTTTGGATAGACAAAGGAAGGTGAGGAATAATCTCCCTCGGTTGTAGTGAAGGGATGTGAATCGAGGTCACATTGAACGGCACCGTAACAGAAAAATCAAACGGCCAACCCAGCTTCATACATGCTGCATGTTTACAGTATGCAGCCGCATGGCAGCCTGGCAACCAGAGCTCTCCGGGAATGTCAGCGGGGTTTCAGTGGGCCACACAGATAAGATGGGGAGCATGTCAGGTGGAGAAGGTGTGGAAATGCAAACTCCTGCCTTAACAGCAGACCGTTCTTTCTATGTAGTTTTGTTTTTTCACCAAGACGCTCCCTATCCCTTCTGTTCCATATTGATGGAGAACTCAATCATGTCGTCTTTACTTATTGCTGCTGCTGCTGCTGTATTTTTGAAGGAAAAAACTCTGTAGCTGAAGGTTCAAGTCAGGCTGGCTGTTAAGTTCTGGACTACTTTCAGCTTTCCTTGCCAAGCCAAACATTTGAGCAGATTGATCCACTGGTTCCACATCAGAACAACAGGAGAAAATACATTTTGGAAACATCTGCATGCATGAGGGAACCGTTGTGTTCAAAACAAAAGAAACCTTCCCTGAACCACCAAGTTTATGTGTCTGATGAAAGAAAATTCAACTAAACTCTTCAGTCTTTTATTCTCAAAATGAACTTGCTCACATTGGTTTTGCATTAAGACATCTTTTCCAAGTGTTGCTCATCCATTCATATGTAACCTTCAGCAGAACTACTTGTGTTGTTGATTCATTGCCTTAAATTTCTTTTGCAACCAGAGGAAATAAAACAATTATAAAAGCCTGCGCACTTCTTACCTGTCCTGATTAAAATGTGTTATTGAAGTTTAGAGAGTTTAGAATAAAATTGTGGTTAAACGTCTCTTTCTGTTTTTAAGCTCTGTACACCACAATCAGCTTTATTAGCTGAGACCATTTGCACATACTAGGAATTTGACTTATTTTTTTTAAACATAGAGACATGACGCATAAATATATATTTTTTTAAGGACTTAAAGATAAAGACAATATGTTAATGTATGTGTATGTACAGACATTTATTTATATTTAACTCTTGTGCGTGTGAGGACTGAGGCAAACTAGAGGTCTATGGAAAATGATTCAAGTTTTAGTGTGTGGGGTCAGTTGGACCCCATTTCGACATACAAAGGCTAAAGAAAAGAAATGAAACGAGCAAAATGCACATTTGCTCCACCACTGGACAGCACAAATGTGGTCTTTTCTCAACAGAATAGCTGGTAATGTGTTCATAGTGTTGATCAGAAACAGCTTGGGTGATGAAACTGTTTCTCTGACAGGTGCTGGTGAACCAACTTCTTTTGCAATGATTATTCTCATCTCTTGTTCCTCATTTAATTTATTCAAAATGGAAAAAAACCCTAAAACAATACATTGTATTTGTGAATCTGCTCTGGGAGGTCAGGCTCTCTGCAGGGCGAATATGTTCCGGTTTACTGTAACATCAAAACGCGCCTCAGAAAAGGTCTCAAACCTTTTCTGTCTCACTCCAGAGTCGAGTCCTTACTCAAGCAGAACTCTGTGCTTTTAACATGAAAAACCATGAGACTGGAGTTTCACTGGGAATGCTGGGAATGGCGAGCGTCGATCCGGCTGCTGCACAGTCACAGGAACCCATGCAGCAGAAAGCGGAGGTTTCTTCTCCAGGCAGTTTAGAGCTTGCTAGTAAATGTTGCAACATGCAAGGACAAATTATCTTTACACGCTGTGTGCTTCAGGACTCGGCCGCTCCTGACTGTGAGCTTATGTGGCATGGCGGAGCTGTTTCTGGCTCTGAGGTATTTTTCACATCACAATAACAGCCCAGCTACACTTGACAGGGGCAAAAGCAGAGGAACAGAACTTTAACAAATGTACTCAGCCGAAAGATGGGAGAGGCTAAGCTCTTCGGCTGGATCCACTTCATTGCAAATTACCAGTAAGTATCTGTCATCAGTCTGCGCTCGGCTTTATGAGCCTGTTAGTCATGTCCCTGACTGAGGTAGCTCAGTGCCGACGATAAAGCAGGACTAATTAGCTTAAAAGATACCAAACAGGTGGGAAGAAAAAGCCTAATCACAAATTTTATTTACCATTGAAGTGCAAAATGTGCATTTTCTTGTTAGTATGAGAATGTCTGATGCTCTCCAGATGAGGTTGATCTTCTGGAGTGTCCCGGTTTGCGTCACATCCTCTCTCCTCGGTGAGCAGGACGTTGCTGTAGAGGTCAGCTGCTTGTTGTGCAGGATGTTGCATTGCATTTTAAGACAGGGAGAACAACTGCAGTCTTCCACTTCTAATTACATGTTATCAAAGATGAGAGCAACAAGGGAACATCAGAGAACCGCAGACGGGTAATGGGGAAGCAGTCCTTGGAGGCTTCCTCTGCTCAGCCGGCAGCTTAAGGCGTTTCAGTATCAGGATCTCAACTCTTTTAAAGTTCTCAGTTGCTTCCTTTGAATCTGAGTTGTTTGTGTGGTGGAGCAGGGGGGCGATGAGCTTCTGATTGCCCCTACTTGGCAGCCCAATTCTTACTTTTTGCATGTTTTGGATGATTTGTTCACTGCTGGGGATTTTCTTTTGTTTCACTGGCTGCGCATGCAGAGGCTCTTCCCTCCTCGCCCCCTGCAGGCCTGTCCAGCCATTATCAGCTCTGTCTGAGCTTTTATGTCTGCCCACAAAACATGACTCGTGTGCCTGTGGGACATGACAGCTGAGTGGTGGAAGCTCACAACCCCAACCTGAAAACTTATCGGCTTCACTCCTCAGGAACAGATTAGGGAAATTGGAGACTAAGCATCATTGTAGCTTTGGACTCTACCTGCTTCACCCAGTTAACATCACTGGGGTTTATCACAATTTCTGTTTCTGCCTTAGTGACACAAATGTACCTCCAATACTAGAGAATAAGCTGGCCTCATGTTGTTGATTTGTCTTTTTTTTCCAAGTCAATTCTTCTGTGCATGTAAGTCTAATTAGTCATATTTCATTTATTTTTGTAACTAATCACTAATTGAAACATTATAGTCATTATATTGATTATTTCTGTTATTAACCATTTACTGGTTACATCTATGAAATCATGGCATTTGATATTTTCTTTATTATTTCATTTAAAAAATAATGAATATAATTTTAATGCAGAACTCTGGGATTTAAAAAAGTATTTATTTCCAAAATACACTCAATAAATGATATTTAAATTTATTGAAAATGACTAATTTTAAAAAGGCAAGCTGCATATACAGTGTACCCTTTGAAAGGATTTCACTCTCCTTGAACATATACTTAATTTTTTATTTAGGATTATGTTTGATAAACCCAAAAAGGCTGAGCTTAACTGTGGAGTGTACAGAAAATAATATTTATCTACTTTTTATGAATAAAGTCCTGGGAAATGTCGGTCCATTTAAAATCTAGTCTTTGTAGAGATATTTACCTTATGCTCTTACTAATGTTTTGCATTTAGAGTTTAAAAAAGGGTCTAAAAAACACTAAGTGCTTTTGAAAAAATAAATCCCTGACTTGTAGCTCTTGCTCATTTTAAGTGTAAGATCACCAACTGAGCAAATGTAATTTAACTAAAACATTGAGCCTCTTTCCCTCCTTGGCCTGTCAAATTAGCTGAACTATTTCTTGTTTATATAAAGTAAAACTCCCTTTATCTCACCTCAGACGCTTAATAGTAGTTTTGTGTTTTGTAACCATAAATATTGCTTTCTTTGAGCCCTCCTGCTCCACCTACTGCTCTTACAACTTTTTCCAACTGAAGTCAAGAAAGTGCAAAAAGTTAACTTTCTTTCTCCTTTTCATGAGGACCTTGCAAATTCCCAAACTTTATGGACCATTTTTAGAAGATGTACTAATTTAATCTCCACTTAAGGAGAGCAAATCCCTCCTAATTAAGGATTTACAGATTTCACACAGTCTCATCTGTGTCAGCAGATTCTCCTCAGCTCCTCCTCATCTCCCACATATTTTTGACTGCTGTGAACCTTTTTTATGCTGCTGGCTAGTTATATTCAAAATGATCAAGTCAGTCACACGTTTCATTTCTGTGCATAAGCAGAGAAGAAGATGCTTCGTGTATTTTATGTGTCAGTGGAAGAGTGAGGTGGGCAGCTTTACTGAGTGTTAAATGTTATCAGCGTTTAAGTGGTAGAGCAGATGCTGTGCAATAGGGAATGATCTTGCATTTTATGTGATTCGTGTTATTCAGTCACGTGTTCAAGTCAAAGGTCACATTGTAGAAGTCAAGAAATGACAAAAGGATAAAGATTAAAATGTATTTTTACGTATTTGAGCCAAATGGAAAAAGTACAGACAGATTAACAGACTGGATTATAATCCGTTTTTAAACAGTTATGTGAGAACTAAACTGGCTCTGCTAATGCAGAAGTTAACAAATTTGAACCTTTCTGTCTGCTGGTTTTTTGTTGTTTTTAGTTAATCTGGGCTGAGCAGAGATTTTATGAAGCACAGTTTACATTTATGAAACATCTTGGCATTTTTGTAACGTTTTTGGCTGTAGGACTACCGTGGGTTGAAACAGATATGGCAACCACAACGAACGACCTGTTCAAAGCTGGGCTGGCTTGTTGGTTTTTAAATTCTTTTTACAGCTTTTTTGATTTTATTTATTTTTTGTGTAAAATGAGAGAAAATTGACTCATTTTCCTGAGCTGATTGTATCATAACCTCTAGTTTGCTGGTGTATGATACCTACCTTGCGCTAGAGATGAATGCAATTCTGTTAACATTTTCATCAGCTCAAATACCAGAATATTTCCAAGCGGAAAGTTCAGACCAGCCTTTTGATTCATAATTTCTCTTCTTGCTTTCATCCAGTCTCTTTAGACGTCACATCTGCCTGCTTCTCCTCTGACTCTCCGTCTTTTGGTACTTGCTCCGTCGCCCCAGCCGTGAACCGTTTCTAGGTTAATGGATGAAAGAGCCTCACAGTCTGCCTGCCTCATTCCACCTCTCAGGTCACTTCATATTGAACATTCCTTCTCCAACAGGTCCAAAACATCTCACCCTCACCAACACTTCACCCATCTACCCATTCCTAATGCTGCTCACTCCCAGTATAATTGTTGCTACCACCAGCTCCACCACTCCCATTTTTATTCATACCAGTGCCTCAAAACTGTACAACACAGCAGCTCTACTGTCTGACATATTAAAATTATCTTTCATTTATTTGTCACAATTATTCTGTGACAAAAATGAATTCTGTATTCATTTTATTGTCTGTTGCCAACAGTTAATCAATATTGGCCTTTTTATTTGCAGAGGTGTTTGTCGTTTTTTCTTTTAGTCACACCAATTAGCTTATAATAAATTATAAAAACATTAAATTAGATGGAATGAGACTCTGAGTTTAATTGATTGTTAATGTTTATAATCAGCTTTGTGTATTTATGATGTGAATGATTTCCTAAATCATAACACCAAACTCTCTGCTTAGTTTTTATCTTTATTTTTAAGAATAATACCTCCTAAACTACAGAAGAAGTACATATATATATATTTTACATTTAATTGCTTCTGTGTATTACAATCATTGCAGGTTAAACCAGAGTGTGTTGTAATAATTGTTCATAGGTCCTGATTTCTAAATGTGACATTTGAATATAAGTCCCTCTTTTCATTGTAAGAAGCAAATTAGCCTAAATCAGAAAACTGTCTCAGTAGAGGAAAGAAAATGAGTGCAATGAAAGTTTTTTTAATAATTGATGAGACCAATATTAAGCTAGAACATCATTCAGAAGCATCGGAGAGAGAAAGGCTATATATATATATTATATATAGATATCTTAAATTGGGTTGAATGCTTTCTGAAAATGAAGTTTTTCCGTCACAGTGATAAGCGTTGGCATCAGTCTGAGAAATGGAGCGTTCCTACGTTTGTATATCAGTGATAGCTGCTTTTGACAAATGATTTGGGATGAGAGCTTTAAAACAGAGACGTCTCAACCCTCGACGGAGCATTTGACAAAAGAAATGTTGACTTAAGTCCTTTTGGGCTGCTCTGTCAGAAATACGGAAGCGTCAGAAACGGGGACGTTCGCTCCAGTTCTCTCTCTCTGGTATTCCTGTCCTCTTCCTAACCACATACAGAATGTCACCTCATTCATTCATCCATGTTGGATTGTCGGATATGTTCATATCTTATGTTTTACTGTTTCTGAGGCTGCATCTAAAAAAACTGTTGTAACCATGTTACAAATGTTTTAAGGGTTAAAATAAAAGTAGTTTTTTTTTCTTACACTGCTCACCTAGTCCAGAGCCAATTTACTCAACAAAGGATTCTCTCAGAGAGATGGAAAGCTCATGGAAAGACCTCCTTTTGTGCTCTGAGCACGGCAGAAACTCAACCTCCATGTGTTCCACTTCCTCTTTTTTCCACTGCCTGCAAGCTAGAATTATACATCTTCCTCATTCCTCTGAAGTGTGTGGCAAAGATGTTTCTACTGTCTTTAAACTCCTTCAATCTATCGCAAAAGAGAAAAGGTTGGGATTGCACTTTGAGGCTTTAAAGTCTACAAAAATCAAAGCTCATGTTCTGCAACATGGAGTAGTGTAAAATAACTCTTCCTTGTACACATCCTCCTTTATCTCTCACGTTAAAATATCCAGCAAATATTTTATCAGATTTTTGCTCTACACAATTCAATTGGTTGTTCAAATCTTATTATTCTTCAGCTAACGTTGTCCTTCTCAAACATTCAGCTGTTGTCTTTGTTTTCTCAGCTTTGAACTCAGATGTAATTTTTAGCGACAGCCTGCTAACTGCTTGCAATCTGTGTCAACAAGCTGAAAATGAGCTGCAGAAGATTCAAAACACTACAAGACTCGTGTGACTGCTGGGCTGTGTAGGTGTAGCGTTGCTCAAAGAATTAAAATCCTGGAGTTATTTTGATGTAATTACTGATGTTAGACGAGTTCAACGACAACTAATCAGAAATCAGATGCATATCCATATAGATCTCTGCTGGTATTTATACATCATTACCAGGTTTTGGGTTATCTTGTTTCTAAATGAAAAGAAGCTAAAACCTTTTTTTTTCCAAGTAGGACAACGTCGCTGGCCCAAATAAGTGAGATGGCCGAGAAATGGAAATCATAATTACATAGCATTAGGCTTAAATTATTAAACTGTGATTAACATTCATAACTCTGCCCTATTTTAAAGGATTGCAATAACAAAGTTTCTATTTTTATCTAAAATTTAACCCAAATTCCAAACCTCACTTCCTGTCAGAGCATCCAGTATCTACACTGGTCCAGTTTCCTAATAGACTCATTAGATTTAATCACACTTAGTAATGCAACAACCCTAAATAATTATAAACTTTAATTTGGATTTAGTTGTGATAGACAAAGACAAACTTCTTTGTTGTAAGAGTGAAAAGTAAATGGTTGATCCTTGTATGTTTTTGCAAATGGAAATCTGAAAAGCTACCTGCTAGCAATGTAATAAAAGCCTCAGAGAGAACATTTTGTGAACAAAAAGCATTGGGAGCAACACAGCATACAGGCAGGAATAAAGAAGTTTGAGGCATTTTCTACTTCACTTTGTGTTGGTATATTAGAGAAACATCAAAATGTCATTTGAGATTTGATTGAGACAAAATGTAAGAGGTACAAATAATTTTCCAAGGCACTGCAACCTATGTGATAATTATTTGTCATTAAATTGTTCCTATGCCTCTTGACAGTGACCCACAGTTTGTAGCAACATGACAACAGACTCATTTGATTATGCAGGAAATGAGATACGGCAGAGTCATCGCTCTGCTGACATCACCTCCTGTCAATCCATATAATCATATCTAATTTGCATAAAGTTTTAATAACATTTTCAATAACCTTCTTGCTTCTTTACTTCATTGCTCTGTGTTGTTAAAATGTTAATGGTCTTGCTTTAATATTGTGAAAGAAATTTGGAAGTTATGTAAAAATGTACATCGTCAGGTTTTTATGTGGATGGGAAAAGTTTAGAGATATCTGGAATTTAATTGGATACTTGCCAGGTTTGCACAAGTATGGAAAAATAAAACTAAAGGCTGCAATTTACTTTGCCTTATTGGAGTTTATTCTCCGCCCCATTGTCCAAAGGTTAAATCTGTCTGCCTGTCCAGTAACAGTTTCTGGTTTAGCAGGTTCCTTATTTGAATCTTGACCCCTGTAGAAATGTCTGCTATAAACTCATTGTAAGCTTTTATGTTTACAAGAAGGACTTTGGAGACTTGAGAGCCATGAAATTTAAAACTGAAAAATGTGAACAAAACATTTTTACTATTATTAAGAATATATTTCGACCTGTAACATGTTTTGGAGGCTTCTAATTTAGTTTTGAATGGTTTTGAATTTGTCTCAGTTCAGATTTTTCTTTTTATGGAGGAAGAAATGACCATCTTGAGATTCAGAATTAATGGTTGTAAGATAACCTTGTTTTGGGAATCTGTAAGCTCTCTTAGGTTTTCTCCAGGCTGTCTCTTAATATCAAACCAGATGCTAATTTTCTTTTGTTAGAGAAAACAAGTCATAATGTAAGAAATAATAACGTTCTGTACAATAATGAGCCTGGATGTTACACATCAGTCATGCTTATTCCTACATAGATGCATTGAAATCTGCCCTCTGTCAAATCTGAGATGCATTTCATTAACTTTTAGCTCAAGTATGATTCCATTAATTGCAGCTGCTGTGATTCTATAACAATGTACTTAATGTGCATCAGTTTATTCCTCATGGTATTGAAGTATTATTATTGAATTATGGACAGAAATGGCTCATGTTTTCCATTATTTTCTGGAGTTTTTATATTGTTTTATATTCTTATTAATTTTGACTCTGATCTTTGTTTGTGCCAGAGAAATTATCAGCCCAAAATAACTATGAATGACTTCCTGCTGGTAGATATTTGAGAGACAAAGAACCACAGTGGCTGACTGCAGACAATGAGTACATAATAGAAATCAATTTGAATCAAAGGTTGTACAAAAGCTGGTACAATTAGCCCAAAGTGGGGACAATTGTCACCTAAAATATATCTTCCTTTTCAAACCCCAATACATGTTTAATAAAATGAAAAAATGGAACAATCACAAAGTTATAAAGCAGCAGCATTTTCAGTAAGATTGGAAAAGGAGCAAAAAGTCCCAAAAAGTTGGACAGTTTTGAGAAAACCTGGAAAATAATTGATCAAAACTAGAGGTATACAATAAATGCAATCACAATCTCCATCGGACTACTGTTGTAGGTAGAATACTATATTTCAGGTGTTATTCATTTACCCTCTGCATATCTGTACACCAGTTTGATGAACACTGACTGTCTTTAATCTTCACACATGATTAATGTTTTATGCGGCTGAGATGCTAAACCTCATAGAGGATGCATACTAATGATGCAAAATAGCTGGAAAACGTGAGTTAGACATATAGATATCACACCTTTAGCCAGTACTTATTCAATTAAATGTGTTCCACATAAAGTGCAGGCATATTTAAGGCCACTTGATGACCCAAAAACTCCTGGCGTGATAGAAAATGGACTAATAAAGCTGTGGTTTTCTTTTTTTTATACATGGCTGTTGAGCCCTCTCTCTTGTCATGTGTAATGAATGTGCATATTAAATACGAGGATATAAACAGTCCTGTATTCTGGCAACACTTATTCAGCTCTGATGTGATTTATAACCTTTATTCTTTTTTAATGGTCTGCTTAGCATCTTGTCAAACACGTCTTCTGTAAAGGTCAGTGAGATTTAAGGTTGGTTACAGCGAACCTCATAAATGAAATCAAACTTTTAATTTACAGCTCTTTGTTGTGGCCCTGTGGTTGTAATTATACCCCACCAGGAACCAAATCCTCCCCTCCAGCTCTCTTATTAAAGCTGAGGTACAAAAACAATTCCTGTTGGAAATGTCATCTGGGATTAGGGCTTAGCTTCACTGAGACATCATTAGTTTTTCATTCCGTGTCCTGGGCAGCTTGGCTCTCCTCTCTGGCTGACTAACACACACCCCTATACATACCAGACGCAGAGCCGTGACCACAGTGCAGGTCAGGAGCTCATCCCTGGACTCCTGGGGTGTCCCGTCATTCCGTCTTTTTGTCCTTATTTTCCTGTTTATGCAGGTTCTGGTTCGCCCTCATCACTGAGTTTGACCTGCTTGAGCGTCACAACTCCTGTTTTTAACACAACAAATGCTGTTCGAATGCAGGAACCACAGCAGCCGATACTCCCACCTACAGACACTCCCCTCCACGTACGTGCTGTCGTTGATTTTGTTGGCTGTGATTCCCGCTCCCGCTGTTAAGCCTCAGAAACATCGCCTCCAGCTGTAGCAGCGTTGCGGCAGCTGACTCTTCCTCGGATAGAAACAATCGATGGATGGATTGCCGGGCTTTGCTTGTGCAGCGGGTGCCGGATGGAAAAGAGAAGGCTGTTTGTAGTGTAATCTCGCCGGAGATGAAAAACATCAAATTCAGAGCTGGTTTTACATGGGAGGGGGAAAACGGAGCTCAATATTTACATCTGAAACACGGTATGCATCAAAGAAATGTATGTTAATTCAGGAAATTATGCAACAAAAATATTCCTCCACCCAACTGTGACTTCACTATGCAGCCATGAATGTGACCTGATTACTAATCCAGCTAATGGTTTAAGCACTTTTCACGTTGACCTGCCTCAACTTACCCTATTTAGTCACCTGTGGGTTTCCATCAGTCACTATTTAACAATAGAGCAAATGGATTTAATAGCTTTGAAGTCAGAGCAACACTAGCACCTTCATTTTTGCACTTTATTCTTCAGATAAGCCCCTTATACACTTTATTTCCTCTAACATTTTCTATTGCCATGCTTTGCACTAGCACACTGCTGCAGCCTCGTTCGCCCTCCTCCTCATCTCGACCCCCAAGATTAAAACACGTTTTTTTTTCTCAGCAGAGAACAATTATTATTTAGAGATCATTCATCAACAAAACAAATCCCACAGGCATCTTGTTCAATTTAAGCAAAGACTCTATTTCCGTTTTTTTTCTTTCTTTTTCCTCCCATGAACCTGAATGTCCTAGAACATTAAAACCAACATTTACAATTGATCATAACTGCTTAAAAACAGGGGTGACTGATCAATCATTTTGATTTTCATAAGGTCTCCTGGTGTTTTAACCCTGTGGTGGTCGTCTCGTGGTTCTCTGGCCTTCCTACATCTGACAGCTTCAGCAGGGAGGTGTGGGGAGTTGTGCCATGAAGAATTGATCAGTGTTGAACAGAAGATGAAAGAGGCAAGGCAGAAAAGAGAGACTTCTAATTAAATTGGACAGATAAAGGAAAGATGAAAGGCTGGAGGAGAATAAGTGCTAAAAAAGGCTTGATTTGTTTGAATGCAACTCTACTTTCAGGCTGACAAGTGAACAGATCCAAGACAGAAACACTTGAGGATTGTTTGGTGTGTTTAAGTGTACAATTAGAAAAGGTGCATGATTTATCTCCAAACATCAACAACAAAGCCAGACTGGGATTTAAAAAAACAACTCCTTACTTTTTGAGATGATCATAAAAGAATCAACCAATTAAAGATGAATGAAACCGTTTCTCAGTATCTGCTCAGATAGATTAAATACACATTTGATAATTTTCTACTTGAGTGAAGATTAATGATTGTTTTCTGATCTGTTGGCGACATCTACAAAAAAAATCATAGGATAGTTATTTAAAATTGTGCTTTAGTAAATCAAGCCATCATTTATTATTATTTTTCAAAAATAACAATTTTTCAACATCTATAAGTAAATAAATTAATGTCATAAAAAGCTTAGTGATAAAAGTGATAAAAGAATTTCAGAATGATCATGGTTTTCTAAAATGATTTTTTATTTTATTCCAGGTTTTAGGTCAGCAGACTGCAGTTTATTGGACATTGCATGGGAATGTGTTATGTAATTACAATATATAATGCATTTGAATAAATTAAAACAACATTTACTAGACTTTACATTCATATGATTAATTTTAAAATATGTAAAGTTTGTCTAAAAATTCTTTTGTTTTGTAGTTTTATCACTATTTCAGATTGTTTCTCAAGGACTTGTTATATTAGTTGTGATTAAAAATAACCTACATTGTATAGGTAGTAAATTCATTGTGGTATGGCTAGCATGCTATATATGCTGAAAATTGAAAACCTTGTGTTGCCTTAAAATGACTGAATGACATTTTCTGAGGCATCATGTCCAGGTTGGCAAAATGTATCCTTTTACTTCAAGCACGCAGCATCCTAATGTGAGTGAAGAAAATCAAATAAGTATCAAAAAATTAAGTAAACATTGCTACGACATACGACATATTCCTAAAGATCCATGGCAGACTGGCTGCTGTGATCAAATTGTGTATATGACAGTATCAAATATTAGGGAGCACAATGCTAGACTTACATTCCTGTGATATTGTACCAAAAAGCTGAGATAGACAGTTTCTCTACCTCCTCAGACTTCTGACATTTTGACCTTATCCAAAAGCACAGCTTCGTATCCTGCCAAGATGAAACGTAAACCCCTGCATGCTTAACCATAACTCTGCTTCAAGAATTGCACAGATATTCTTCAACAATCCTGAATTGTATATCCCAGTCGCTTTAACTGCCAGTGTTGAAGTGTATTCAATCAATCTGTTCTGTACAGATCCTTTACTTTTGTTTTGTAATGACCCATAAGGCATAGAATATTTTGTGAGAACAGTTGT
The DNA here is from genome assembly GCA_903067075.1 of Micropoecilia bifurca. Lineage (NCBI taxonomy): Eukaryota > Metazoa > Chordata > Actinopteri > Cyprinodontiformes > Poeciliidae > Micropoecilia > Micropoecilia bifurca. The sequence continues at coordinate 27,466 of CAEGAF010016384.1, forward strand.
TATGCAGTGTATGAAGAGCAGTGGTGAGTTTCAGGTGAGTCTTTCATTATATATAAGGTTCGTTTTAGGAGGTGTAGTGTTTCTGGTAGCTTCATCATCGCTGCAGTGACCAGGAACCCACCAATTTAAATTCACTCCATGATTCCTGCTCCTGTATTTCATAATAGATACCAAGCCCAAAAAACCTTAAGTTAGCTCTAAGACTTTCGTTTTTTATTGAAGAGAACTGCAAAAGCAAGTTCTTATTTTAAAAGTTCCTCCTTCCTGCGATGGAACTGATCATGAAATTGATTATTGGGCTGGTTATACAGATATTCTGTAATCTTTGGCTCATGAAGGAAATGAGGTGATTGTATAGACTTGGATTGGAGCTCAGCTTTCTAAAGGGAGCCTGCAATACATGTTAACAATAGTTAAAGTTTTCTCACACAAAAGAAACCCAGGGAGGTTCATTAGACACATTCAACTGGTGGGTGAAGTTTGGACAGAGACACATAGTCCTGGAGTGAAACGTCATGGTGAGAAAGAAGAGGTGGAATATTTTTGAGAGAGGATTATGTGAGAAAACTTGCTTAGACTCCATGCAACCAACAGGACCAGAGGTCAGGTGAGCAATAAAAACTGATTAACTGTTTAAGTTATTGTGCTGTGAATAATGAGATATGCTTTTTTATCAAAGAGGTGTAGCAACATTTCCTTTTAGGATAACTTTAAATAATAAAATAAGGTCGTATTTGTTACTTTAGGTACACATGGTTTATAGGTTAAATAAATTAATTTGCATTTTGTCTTCAGTTTGCACATAATTGAGCAGCCATGACTTCAATTAATTGCCTTTTCTTGCTGCAAAGATGGTGTCAGAGCAGGACAAACAATGTTTTATTCACTGTCTATTTCCAACAATAAGGTATGCAGAGAGGCTGTCAGAGAGAAAATGTTCCAGACAGGTTTAGTTTCTTTACTTCCTGCATTGTGTGTCTCTTATTTTTTTCATCGCTTGTCACCCAGAAATGTCAGCTGGTGGGAGTTTTGGAAGCATGTTGCCAGAAACGCATCTCTCCAATGTCAAACGGCACAATCTGCATCTTCTCTGGAAGCTCCGAAAGCTACCAACTCGCTTATTATCGGCTTTAGTGTTGAATCCGAGCGCAGACCGCAGAGGTTAAAGAGGTTCTTTGTGGTAAATGAGCGGGTCAGCCCACGACTTGGTGCTTGAAAAAATCTATTACCTACTTAATAAGAGCTGGAATGGAAGCCTTAAATAACGTTCAAGTTAGATACTCACAAATAAATACTTGTCTCTAATTCCAAAGACTAATAACCAGTCTAAATTTAAAAGTATCTATTTTGTGTCCGTTTAGTTGCTTGATATTCAGAACTTACTCATGTGTTTGTCCATGTTTACATTAAAAGACACAAAATTAGATCAAGAAGCAGCCGTTTAAACTGTTTTTCTCCTTTTGTTGCTGGATGAAGATGATGCAGGAGGCGGGGAGAGGCGACTTTAGTCGACGCTGTAGGAAAATGGCTGGGTAATGTTTGGGTTCATCTAAAGGGACAAAGATTAATAGGAGCAAATAAACCGGAAACGAGGGAAGGAATGCTCAGATCGGCGAGTTAAAAGCAAAATTTTTCTTCTGCAGTCACTGGATGCAGAATACTTAGTGTTGTCCAAAGGTTCTGATTGGTAAGCATTGTCTTTCTTTAAATACTTGTTTCAAATGGTTCAAACCGCGCCAAACTGTTGCTGCCTTTGCAGTAATTTAATATTCAGGCCATGCCTGTCAGGCTGACAAAAACTGACATAAAACAGACTGAACTATTATTTATCTGCCAGCTACAACTCGCCGCTCAGTTCAGACCTTACAAGCAGGTTTCAAATCTGTTTAGGAAGCACTAAGGCTGTCAGAAGCCATGATAGAAAAGTTGACTATGATTGGATCAGTCAGCTTCTTGCCCAGATTCTGCATCGGCTTCATTAAGTGAAGTTAGCAGAAAATGCCAAAAAAATAAAAATACAGCTTACCTGCAGGTCAGTTTACTTCTTCTCTTTTACTGTTGGACTTTGCATTAGTTTGTAGTTAACCTTTTGACAACATCTGAAAGCTTTGTCTTTAATAAATAAAGACCTATTGACCTACTTGTTTGTTCATCGGTTGGTGCTGGTGATAAAATATAAAAATATGGTTGGTAGTTTTCATTACTTTAGTTGAAGAAATTGGATCAAATTGTCCTTCTGCTGCTAGCAAACTTCCAAAAGATCCAATATGATGCACGTTCTTTTCAAAGTTGTATGCAACTTTGATCCATCTATTCAGATTGGGAACCATTTTTATATTTGAATTAATTATTCCTTTGAAAATGGCCCAGTGCTGCACTGAAAATGAAAAGCCTGGAGAAATGAAGGCCTATTGCATCAGCTTTCCTCACTCCTGTTTAGCCTTCCTGAACTCCGCAGGCTGTTTTTTGTTGTTTTTTTCATTGCGTCCTTCTTTTATCTGATATAAAACACTGTGCATTGCTCACAGTGTACAAAATGATGTTCCAAAATGATGTCAAATGTGCTCTCATTTGTTCCTGGTAATTTAACAGGGGTTAGTAAACAGTTGTAGAGCTGCTGCATCAAGCTAAATACCAACATTGGCAGCTGTTGAGATTTTGGCTTCACATTTCAGCATTTCACATTTGTTGTGAATATTGATTTTTAAATGTCACAAAGAGTCATTAATGTATTTCTATTTTAAAAAATCCCTGATAAATAATACCGTCCACTTAATTGTCCCATCCAGGAATCAATGAAAATCCAAACCAGTGCGTTGTTGCTTTCAGGAACATGTTTGCGCTAGGACATATCTTTTTATTTTTTTCTCACTTCCTGTTTATGAGGAAGTGAGAAAAAAATCCTCTGATGGAGCCGTTGGAGTTCGCTGAATATTGAAGGCCGATGCAAAGAAAAGCTGGCCTCTTTCTTCCTCTACATTTCTCTCTTTGCTTTCTCAGCCACCCATTATACATCAGTTCCTGAGTGACATACAGATTAGGTCATTTGCATACGGCCTTGGCCTGGCGTTTGCAGACTAAACTCTTACACTAAAGCTGATCTCAGTCTCAGAAGCGTTTCTTCTTCTACTACTGTTGCCTCAGCTTATGAACTGTTTTGCTTTCCCAAATGTCAGATCTTAAAGAGCTCCAGCAAACCTTCATATTTGAATCCTTCAAAACAAAGACATGATAAGAGGAGAGGTGCAGCAGGAAGTGGAGAGGACAGCAGAGGAGCTTGTGACAGGCTGACAGTAGCCCCGGGCGCAGGGGGCATCAAGCTAACAGTTTTGCTGTAACAAGAGGGACCACGTTGCCTCCCTGCTGTGTGCACAGTGCTGCCGTTCAGACTGTCAGCTGAATTTGTTGGGCTGACTACAAAAATACCAAACAGCGCTGAATGCTTAAAACCACAGAGGACACCTAATTTACTGCTTTAAACTTAATTTACCTGTCCAACAGATGTCCATCTTTAATTCAGTTATTGTCGTTCTTAAATTAAATGTATTTGTTGTACAGAAAAATGGCACGTCTATCTTAGCTCAAAGCTCATTTGTTTGCTATTCAATACGTTGTCAAATAATTTTTTTTTTTAAAAAAGGCTAATTTTTGTTTTGAATTTGCCAACTGTTTTTGTCCAGGTTTCATGCATAACGTCAGGAGCAATTTGTAAGAGCTTACACACACTCTGTGGCCTTTTCCTACGTAAAATAAAAGTGAATGTGTGCATTTCATTGAGATTCAGTTGCCGAAGATAAATAAATAGAACAAAGCAGAACAAAAATAAACAACTTGCAAAAGAAAGTGGGATTGAGTCTGAGTGAGTTTCCAACAACTGTTTGCACAATTTGCACAACAATCAAATTCCTGCTGGAACAAAAAGAGTTGTTGGAGTGAAGGCACTTCACTTTAAAGAAGCTGCAATGCAGTTAGGAGATTTCTTGGGATTAAACCATATTTACTGAGACTCCTGCAGCGATAACAGAAAGTATATAAAGGCTCCACCAACAGTGAGGCGCGGCAGCCTTAACAGAAATGCAATAAGCTGAGGGATAACCTGAACAGATGTCAGGCTGGAGGACAAAATGAGACCACAGAATCCATTAGTTGTGCCTCTCCATCCATCTGATTATACAGAAGGAAGTGAGTGGACACATGGGTGTGTATCTTGATTTTCTTTACTGTAGATTCAGACTTTATGCTTTGTTGTCTGTTTTACTGGTGGATTTCCTGAAAAAAGATCTTGCCACCCTTGATGCATGTTAGCCTATTTAGTGGTAAGAGCTTATTTTAGCTTACTGTATCTCTGAGAAATTCTGACATTTCAGATTCGTCTTTTTGCCTGTAAAATCAAAAGATATGTTCATTATTAGTTGCTCAATGCTACAAGAAAAAGGCGGCCCAATTCAATTCAAGCCTAGAATGTTTTGTTAAAAAGTAATTGGCTGTTGTAACTTTGCTCTGCTTCTCCTTTTATCTATTTTTAGATATTTGTTTCCTATATGTTTCAGGTGTTTCTGTGAGGAAAGTTTTTATGCTGTGTGGGAGACGGTGTATAGTTAATAACTTATGCAGCAGGTTCTCTGAGAGGGAGGTTATTTTTCACAGCTGTCAAGTTAGCTGCAGGAGACCTTAAGCTAAGGTTTATCTGTGTTTACCCATGTTTGCCTGGTAACTTGTTTTTTTTCCATATTGCATTAGGAAATATTTTCCGAGTTTGCTCAGGTTTTGCTGTGCATCTTAACAACGTCCGGAAGGACTTTTCCTTCCTACTTTTAAAACCCAAACACTTTTACTCCTCAAGGAGAAAATTGTTAGATTTCTGTTTCACTACCTCCGTCTTTCAAAGTTCATCTCGTCCTGCATCTTAATCCCCAGCTCACCTTGTGGAAAACCAGATGGTCTGATACTGAAACATCATTTTTTGCACATAAATGTAGAGATTAACAACATACTGTGATAGTATGCTTCTGCTCCTGCTCCCATCATTCAAGGTCACCTACCCAGACATGCTTTGAAATGAAGGTCTTTAAAACTTTTGATAACGTTTGCAAACCATCACCAAGTATCAGAGGTATTGCCAGGTAAAGGATTTAGATCTCCTTGTGGAAAACTCAAGAACTTTCATTCAGTCATTGTGTGTGACGTGACGGACAGTTTCTGACTAAAACAGTAATCTGAACCTTTTTTAAATATATCATGCAACAAAGTTAGTTTAAAAACCAGATTTGGTTTGCTAAAACTGATGTGTATTGTGTAGCAACAATGAAACAATCGAGTTTAATACCGGATTTCAAAACTATAAGCTGCTACTTTCTTCATACGCATTAAATGATGGGGCTAATGCACAGCTTCCTGCTAACGGGGATTGAAAGCCTGGACTGCTGCATGACTAAGAAGACAGCAGAAGCTCAAGAACAAATTTGTCCTGAGATGAAAGTGATACCAAGAGTGGCAGAGAAAAAGAAACTAAGGAAGTGAGTTTGACACTGAAGACGGTGACTTTAGTGGTTTTAGCAGGATAAAGATAGCGATCAGTTAGCTTTCCTTTTCTTAAGAAGCCATGTTACAGGCACTGTTGGGGAAAAAGCATTTATGGTACGTATTTGTATATTACCAGACCTTGTTGCTTTATCTCATTTTACCACCAGGACACCTGCGGCTTATAGATAATTGTTTGTACACTTTTGTTTTCGTTTCAAAGTTGGTGAGTTTTGCTTACAGTCATGTGCGTTCAATAATCTGGTATTTATGGCACATTAGCATAAATGCTAAATTAGCATTTTATAAATTTTCTTTGTTCTTTGGTGTGAGGCGTTCTATGTGGGTGTAGACTTACATTTTGTGCATGCAGGTTGGTTTTCATGTGACATTAAGAGGTTTTAGTTCATTTGTATCTAAAGCATATTAATGTAATGGTCTAACCCATTCACAGATGTTCTCTATCCAGTTTTCCAGAGATAAAGCTAGCAAGCTTGGATGATTAATGAGATTTAGAGTAAACCATTTAAAGTAAACCCTCTATTGCTTTGGTCCGTTTACCTCCTCTTTATCTCTTCTACTAAAAAGTTAGGGTGATTTGCTGCCTACCTGCAAGTTACTGGAATAATTTCATAAAAACTTTTCATGGCTCTTTCTGGCTACAGAATAATTAGCTTGTAAACCCATTAGCTGCAATTCATCCTTGTACACATTTTTACAAAACATCTGAAATACTTCACTGAAGATGATGGTTATATAATGGTTTAAAGGCTCAAACTAAATGTATTTTTGAAAAAGAAGAGACTACTTACGATTTCCATACGACCTTGTAAAACAATTCTGAATTAGTTTTGTTGGATGATGACTAATATGCACAAATTATTGGATTCATCTCTGCTTTTTTTGATAATCATTCTTGTTTTTTTATTTTTTTAAGAGCAAACACTTTGTTTATCTTGTGCATTTAAAAGTTTTTGGGGTTTTTTTTCTAATTAACATCGACATAATGGCACAGTTATCCAATTCAATACTTCCCTCAAGATTAGCTTGAAATATTTGTGGATAAATTAAAGAAAGAGTGGCTCTGCAGGCATAAGCAGTAAAACATCAACTGTAGCAGAAAACATGAAAACAAAGCATTCAGATATCAAACTAGCCTCTGTCTCTTTGCACTCAGTCATTGTTCAGTGTCTCCCAGCACAAGGATTTTTTAAAAGCATAGATTGAAAAACTTTTGAAAGGTAATTCATGAGCCTTGCCTGTCGCCTCAGTTCTCCCTACTGTAACAATGGAGGCATTTTGTGCTGCACCTTTTTTGGTTGCATCCATCTGAGACGCGTCTACCTCAATGATAAAGGTAGATCGTTTTCTGTAAATTGTCACACGACCTTTCATGAGGCTTCCTTCCTCTCCTGCTCCTCGCCTTTGAGATATAATCGCAGTTCATGTTTCGCATCACAATGTGGACCAAGTGTCTCTTTGTTTTCTTTCCCAGAGTAAATATTTGAATCCACCGTGAAGCACGAGTGGAGTTTATTCTATAGAATGTTCTTTTTCAGTTAAATGTGGACACTTGATTTTCACTCACAGAAATGGCAGCTCTGGTGCCCTTGACTTTTTAATCAAAGAACTAAATTTCCTCTAATGTAGCTGCTCATCTTTCGGTTAAAATCCAAACAGGAGGATTTCATGCTTCGCCCGTCAGTCAGCAGCTCCAGCTAGATTAAAGAATCTTCTTCTGCAGCCTGAAGTGTCTAAAATAAATCACCCAGCTTTTGACCAGATCCAAAAGATACGCCTTCTGGTACCTGCTAGATGGAAGGACGACCTTTTTGTTGCAGTGAAAATTCATACGTTTGATCATGACCTTTTGTAATATCGGAGTGTTTCAGTGGGTGCAGATCCTCGGTGCGGCAGAAATGTTTTTCACATTAAAACCCACTCACACAGACAGTTTATGTTCATCACAGTTGTGCGGAGCTGCACTCTTGAGCACAGGCCCATTAATTTATTGATGGTTAAAGTAATTTTAATGTCGCTGCTGGGCTTCGTTTTGCCTGGAAGTGCCTGCTGCATGCGTCGCCCAATAAGGGGAGGAGATTGCATGATTTCTGTCGCAGCTCAGCAGATCACTGCTGAGTCATGATGGCTGCCCTCCATTCCTTAGCTTCCACACCGACGGGCTTTCATGCCTGTCAAAATTAAATGTCAGTGACACTCCTGCCCAGGGTGCACCAGTCACAACGTGAGACCACTGGGCCTTTGACACTGGCTTCAGAGGAGATTATAATCACACTCAGATTACTCACCTGTTCCCACTCAAACTCCTTCCAGAAACAGAGACTTGATCAGCTCACATTATTGCACTCCCACTTCAGTTGTAATTAAATTCTCTTTCTCCTTTTTTTTGGTTTGATTCTCGCTTTGTTGAGCAGAAAGATCCTAAATTTAAAAGAATAGATTATATTCTCCTTGCTGTGTTTCACCTACTTGTCAGCTCATATCCGTTTCATCATCTGTCTGCCCGAAGCCAAACTCAGACCGCGGCGGCCATGACAGGCCTTTGAGTTCAGGGTGGAGGTGTTGATCTGCTGTTGACAGGCACTTTCGCTGCAAGGGAGAATGCCTTGACGATCATCACATTAAAGCTCATTATTCAGACTCAGCGCTCCTCTTTCTGCGTCGATTCGAAATAAGAGGAGAGGACAAGGCTGACCGCCGAGACCTGAGATTGATGAAAAAGAAAGTGACCTTTAATTGTTTATTTCATTAAAAAAGTTTGGTGTATCTCTGTGTCTCAACTTTAGTAGTTTGTGTCCTGCTGTGGAGTTATATTCCTCAGTAATCAGATGGATTTATTTTGCTGATCTCTGCAAAGGAGTTGAGTAAAAGGTTGAATCCCTTGGTTTATTGGACAGTCCGGCCGTTAAGTATGCCAAGTAAATTTGTTGAGTGTTTCTTGACCGAAACAAATTGAAATCAAATTTCTTCAAAGGTTGCCTAGCTTAGAAATTGTCGCCAAATTGCAGCTCAGTAAAATGACAGAAAATATCTTGGCTGCGTAAAACAGCAGCTTGAATTTTGCTGAAATTATCTTGACCATCATTTACAATTCAACCCTCAACTTTGGTCATGAAATTTGGGGCCACAATGGAAGGAACAGGATCCCAGACACAAGAAAGAGAAACTAAATTATTTTGAATTATGTCCAGGCTAAAGCTTTGATCACCAGAAACTGTAAAGTGTCTTTGAGGTCAGTACAGTGGAAAGGAGTCCAGGTGTAGCAGGTGAGCTGAGGTCAGGGGGATTGGAAGATCTGTCAATTCAAGAAGAAACTTAAATTTATCGTTCAATGCAACAATTAAATCATTCCATGTCATCATTAAATTTAGCCTGGGACAAAAGGAGATTTTGGACACAAGAAACAGAAATGAAATTTCTTTAATGGGTTTTTGCCTTTGGCAGTCCAGGGGCGCTTGGATTGGAGAAATCAACTCTTATTGCCCAGTGGATTTTTCTGTAGTTTATTCCACTTATAGAAAACCCTGGGGGAGTCCCAGAACCATGCTGAAGGGGTTTGTATCCTCTTTCTGCTGAGATCGCCTCAGGTCCTCCTCCACCTCTGGCCTCCATGCTCTGAGTCTAAATAGCCAAATCAAAATGGAAGAAAAATTGCTTGGAAAAAATTTATAAATATAGCTAAAAAAATAAATAAATATTGGAGCATTTTCACTTCTCTAAAACAGCAGATTAACTATTGTGTATTTTTAATTTTGTTAAGAACACATGCTATGATTACAGAGCTGATACCGCTGTTCTTTTGTGTGTAAAAGATAAGCCAGTTTTGTGAACCATCACACTGAGTACAAGTCTGTTATTCTCAACAAATGTGCTCCTCATGACAACAAATCCATTCAGGTTGATAGAATTGCTTTGTTTTGGACTCTGTATTCTTATTCTTTCTGGCATTCTTCACTAGTGAAATGGATTTTAATGCACTTTACCTCCAAGTACCATTAAAAATGTTTTCAAAAACATTGATGACTTTAGTTTTACCAAAAAATTCCACATAAATGGCTATTAGCGGACATTTTTGTAAAAGCATGCAACAAATTTTCATTTTCTCTAGTAGTCTTAATTAAATCCTCCATTTTGATATCACTGTAACTCTCAGAAATTGATATTTTATAACCAGGCAAGAAGTTCAAAAGAATAATTCCCACAAACTTGTTACATCTATAAATTGTCTCTTTATACCTTTTAAGACACACTTGAGAACATATATACGACTCATTCTGTCCTTCTGTGTGTATTGTTACAGCTATTTTATTCCATTTACATTGCAAGTGGAAGTGTATGCATATGTAGCATTTAAACTACTTCACAAGTAATTTCCTTTCTATAAATTTTTCAACATCTTGTTGCAAGTGTAGCAGGCGCAGGAGGCGCCTCCTCACGTGTACAGTGCAGGTGATGCGGTTGATTCTTTTATCTGATGCTAAAGGACATTTTGTGATAACCTTGGTATCGAGACGGCGGGGCTGGCATCTGGAAAATGTGCGGCTGCTTGTGTGTTAGATCAGATACTAATTAAAAGTCAATTAGCCTGCAGACCAGTTGGTGACCGGCCTCTCCAAACATAAGGAGGGCTGGGAAAATAAGAATGTCCCCAAGCTCATTATTTATAGTGACACTGTCCTTACCGTTGTATTTATTGTGAGCTTCGAACTGTCTGCTCTCCTGCATCTGCTGCTTTTTACTGAACTCTGCAAAAGTCTAAAGAAATAAATAACTCTGATAACTAATCAGAGTTATTTAAGAATAAGTATTTGCTTTTACAAATGAGTTCCATTCTAATAAAATCACTGCTTTAGACACTCACCAGGTTCTTCAGTTGGAAATATTAAGGTGGCAACTTCATCAGACATTTTGGTTCATGTTGATCATAAAGGTTGAACAGTAACAGTAATCAGGTTTATTGTGGAGTTTAAAGGGTCCTCAGTTTGTACTGAGTGGCTCAAATTAGTTTCTGAAGTACTGAGACTGGCCCACTGGAACAAGCAACAATGCCAGATTCAAATTAGCTGAAATGCTCTTCTTTCCCTACTACTTCCTGCAAGTCATTTTCACCACATCTACATGCATAAATGCATTATGTGGCTGCAGTGCGATTGGTTTATTCCTTACTTGTGTTGCAAGGAATTAAACCTGTGTGCCTGAATTTATTTGATGTAAAATAATATTTTTTGCACCATGTGGGCTACATTATTAATTTTATCACATTAATAATTTCATGTGATGTTATTACATTAATTTTCATTAATGAATGCTACAAGGTAGCATTCTGTGTTACCTTGTAATTGTTTTTTGTCAATGACATAATTAATAGAATTGATAATTACTAAATTAGTAGAACATTTAGCAGCTGCACAGAAACCATGCTGTCCAGAGCAATACTCAAACACTTTGTATTCTCAGTTGAATTGATTTTTTTTTAAACATGTTTGTATTTTTTTTTTTACCCATTCTAGTTAAATAAGAATAACACAAACTTTCTGAAAAAGCAGTACAGCTGAATGTCAAAGTGATAAAGTATGTAATGAAGTGCATTAACATTTTGTCCAAATGTGTTAATATGCACCCAAAAAACAAAGTATGCATAAAACAGAGTCTTGGTGTTCTCCACATATTAGAACAGTAGAGACTGACATGATGTTGTTTATATGGACATCATTCTGACGGTGTCACTCTGAAACAGTTTCAGAGATCCTGTCAAATTATGAAAATTGTTTATTAAAATGTTAATTAACAGCCGCAAATGTGTGAAAGGTGAAACTAAGCAGTAAATTGTGCAGCATCTTTAGCCGTCATGATGTCACTGGACATTTTAAACAATGCAGTATCAGCTGAATACATTTCAGAAAACCAGATTGATGTTTATCAAACGTCTTATTCCAGAAAATAATTCAGCTCTTCTGAAAGCAGATCAGGTATAATATTAGGTTTTGTAAATAAGAATAAGCATTCCATCTTGTACCCTTTCATAATTAGCAGTAATTTATCAATACTTGCCATCTTAGCATCGCCGATTTTTAGCAAATATTGGCTGAAAATAAGCATTTTTATATTTAATAAAGATCCATATTGTTGGTCAAAGTCCAACACTATGGAGCTTCAGAGAACATGGGGAACTATTGGTAGAAAAACACCTCAGTAGTGAACAGTGACGTTTGGCTCCTTGAAAGAAGAATATAAAGAGAGAAGTGATGACTCGAGACATTTGCACAGGAGTGTTCATTCATCTTTCATCACTAGACTTTGGTGCATTTTTCTGTGCCAGACGTTAGACGAGCTATGGGAGAGATTTTCCCTGCAACCACTTTAAAAGATTTCAAGAAACTCTGACTCCTTGGCAAGAAAACATGAAGAAATGGGGCAGTCAGTGACCTCTGTAGCACCATCTACAAATGATCAGAGAATCTTTGTTTTTGTTGGTTAAGTTATTTATTTTCTATCATAAAATTCACTCACTTTCTTCCCGATGAGTTAAGAATTGAAATCGTTGATGACATAGCAAGAAAAATGTTGTGCACTCCATCAAAGTCCTCAGCACCATTCACAGTAACTATCTTAATACTGCGATTGATTTTTTTTCATAAGTAATTATGGACTGCTGCACTGACAGCTGTCAGGAGAGTGTAAATCCTGTGGGTGAATTACTAGAATCATAGTGGGCTCATTTATCGCCTCCTTTGAATGTCTGGGACCAAGTGTCAGAGCACAGGTGTCAAACTCAAGGCCCAGGGGCCAAATCTGGCCCACCCGACCTATTCATGTGGCCCTCTAGACTCCAAATTACATCAATAAGTTTTCACAAATCGGCAAAATGCACACAAAATCAACAAATTTTCTCAAGATTGGTCAAAAAATATTTAGTTTAATGGCAGCTGCCTCAGCCTTACTTGATGTCAAGTCATAGTTTGTAATAAAAAGTCACATTTATATTATAAAAAATCCTTACAAACATTTATAAATTGGCACTTGAAAATCTGTAATTTTGATTAAAAATCAACTAAAACGAGCACAAAATCTTGGAGGAACAACTATTTATTGACATTTTAACCGTTTATTTGGTTTCTTCAATATATTCTGGCCCTCTAAGAACATTCAAATTTTTCTATGTCCCAAAATGAAAATGAGTTTGACATCCTTGTGTTAGAGAGATGCATTTACATCAAGACAAGAGGGACAGTTATAGATCCTCATCCTGACACAGAAAAATGAACAGAGGCAAAAGTTATGGCAAAATGCAGAAATTAAGCGCCAAAAATGAAAACATCCAAGAAAACACAAGAAAAAATATGAAGCTCAGAAATGAGAGAATAAACAGCTGTGCAAGAGTCAAATCTACAAATCTAAAACACAGATTTAGATTTTGTGACTTTTTCTCACACATGATTCAACTTACGGGAGAAATGAATGGCTTACAAACACGTGTTGTAGACGCAATAATTTTGAATGATAAAACTGCCGTCGCATATGAGGAGATGGTGACAAATTTAAAAAGGTTTGCCTCCATTATGTTAAACACATTCTATTTGTAAAGCATAACACAAGGTGGATATGTGGTGCATATTTCCACTCACAGCTGCACTGACTAATAAACAGAAAGCCAAACCAAAAAGGAGCAGCGACTGCTTCCTGCTGAAATTAGACCCAGTTTTTCCTCTGCTCACTGTTCTACATGACACTCTGTATTTGTAATTGGTTCGTTTTGGCTGCTCTGATGAGTGTTAGTTGTCTTGTAAGCTGCCACAGAAATAGTTTTATTGGCTTATAAGTGCACCTGCTGTAATTTATTGTGTCCCCACAGGGCTTGTTGGCTGAGAAATAAACACGCCTGTTGTGGAGGTGACACTAATAAAAGACTCTGCAGAGTTGTCTGAAATTATGCTGAGTCTTTGGTGTTGTCATGCTATTTTAGTTTGGCATAATATGTTGGATTTACTGCATCTAAGCATTTTGTAGCTGAATATTAGCCAATCATAACCAGCTTGTTAAGATAACACCCATAATCCGATTAAAGATAACATGAGGATTGTTTCCTTGCTACCCTTCAAATGCACCAGAACAGCATATTATCAAATGCATATAATAGATTTCTTCATTATGAGGCCTACTTTGTTCCGACACCTCCTCAAAATAATTTGTCTTAAACAAATTAAGATTACGTTACGTCTACAAGATCTGCATTTGTAATATTTGTCTAAAGGTTTATAACAGAGTTGTCAGAAACCACCTCATACAGATGGCTTTGAATAATCCTCCACAACCAGGACTTATGATTCAATTCAAATTAATGTGGAGTCATAGAACTGGGCGTTATCATTATTTTTTTATAGTTTGGATGTAATATTTAATCACAAAACAGCATAGAAAAGGTTTACTTTATGACTTATAAAGTTGTCGTAAAACTTGAAGATGTTTCTCCATTTTAACACACCTGAATTTAAAAAATTTGATTAGCAGGCATGTGAAGGACCTCTGCTTGATTTTAGGTCGCACCTAAAATGTTCAGGACTGTTGGAGGCTATTAAGAATTAGATTAATTTATGTTTTGCTAAATTAATAATGTTACAGATTCAAGATTATGTGAATGGTAGATCTGTTGTTGTTGGTTTATTTGTTTTGCTTAGACCCTGCTGTGATTGATCTGACTGTTTGGTCAAGGAGTGAAACAGGTTTTCTACCACAAAATTAACGTTTATATTTAATTTTTTTGTATGAGGTCAATTCGGAGAATATTTCTGTTGTTTTTATAAGCAGAGAAAACTCTCTGCGAGTCGAAAACCTCCTCCTAAAAAAACTACTCTGGCATTTTTTGATTTTTGGACCTTATTATGTTGCAAGAGTAGCCATAACAAGGACACTGTCCTTGGCTTAAGTTCAGGATAAGCTGATAATTGAAATGACTACCAGCTCATAATTTCACATAACAGGCGCTTACAACAGACTGATAGCAAATTACAGAGAAGCTATTTTAGCTCATTGTTAGCAGGCACACTGTGTCTCTAAGACTGGAATGAATGTTCCAGTCAGTACAAAATCTTCTGTCTGTGACTGACAAAAGTACCAAAACTGCAACACAAAGTTGCAGAAAGACCATCAGCTAACAATGCCATCTTTATGGAAGTAGAAAAAGCAGTATTTTTTTTCTTGTGAGAATAAAGGTACATTGAAAATTTGTAAGTCAAAAATCACACACACACACACACAATAGACCAATCTCAAAATTAAAGTCTAGTTTGTGCAAACCTGTTAGAAAGACTTCTATGTTAGAAAACCAAGCATCTAAGATTCTCCACGAGTTCATTGTCCCTTGCTACCTGTCTTCATGGTTGAAAGCGACGTTTCCCATGGTGATAACTGGATAAACAGAAGGACACTCCCCTACTGGTTACAAGCAGAGAGAGTGAAAAGTGGATCACCGCCACTTATCACGTCAGGATTTCACTTCAGCTCTGCCTCCCACAGGTCTGGGTCAGGTGAGATGAACAATTCACAGCACATCCTTTCCTTATGCTATCACAGCAGAGCCTCTAAAAAGGCTTTCAAGCCCCCCTGTCCTGATTCGGCTCTGTGGGACACACCAGCTGCCCTCCTCATGCAGAAATGCCTCATCAAGCACTCTCCCTGTGGGTGTCCGCCGCTAAGTGCGAAAGTGACTGGGAGCTGACGACGTAGCTGCCGGCAAATACCTCCACCTGCCTTTTTCTTTATTAATGACGCTCTGAAC
The DNA here is from genome assembly GCA_903067075.1 of Micropoecilia bifurca. Lineage (NCBI taxonomy): Eukaryota > Metazoa > Chordata > Actinopteri > Cyprinodontiformes > Poeciliidae > Micropoecilia > Micropoecilia bifurca. Next base: position 42,782 of record CAEGAF010016384.1, read on the forward strand.
AGGGTGCTAGAAAAGAACAAGGTGTTTCCAAGCAGGTATACAATTTATATGAATTATTAATGCTTACTGTAATATTCATTATTTTTTATTTTTCCCCTCTGTTATTTACAGTGAGCAGCTAAATGTTTTAACACAAATGACGAGATGTATTAACCCTACACTTGTGGGACAGTTAAAGTCTTAGTTTAGCCCTCAGAATATGTAGAAAAAACACATCAGAATCTGGGAGATTGCATTTTGCATTCCACACACACGTTTGTATTCATCAAAGGTCAGAAAAGGCTTTCATATGTTTCTAAAAGGCCATGGACAAACATGTTTGGTCTTGTTGGCTTAATCAAATTACAGAAAATCCCAGTGAACCTTAAAATAAAGTTAATTGGACAAGTTACTTCAGAGTGTTTCTGTCCTGCTTAAAAAACAACAAGTTCACATTCTTTACTTTTTGAAAACAGGCTGCGGAGGGAAGGCAGTCTCATCTTTTCTCCTGTTTCCTCATTATAGTCATGACAACACATCATTTCTGACAACGCCCACATTTGTTTCCTTTCACTGCCAATCAGGTAATTGGGGTTAGCTGAGAGCCGGCTTCACAGAGATAAAATGATGATAATGTAAAACGGAGAGCTGCCACAGCCGAGTTGTGCTTCCTAAATGAGGGCCATTTTAATGAGTGATGTTAAGACTCTGAGATTAAGACTGAAAAATGAACCAAGAAATTAGATAAAATGCAAGGAATAAATAACGAGCTGACCTTATCTGTGAAACCTGCTGAAGATTTGGCAAATTAGCTGAATAACTGGCTTGACTGGAGACAGTTTGGATATAATCAATTCCCTGATCCTATCTGCTTATTGAAGTGTCTACATAATGAATGAAAGCTAACTTTGTCTCAGCCAGAATCTTGTTTTTCTTCTGCTTGTCATTTTTCACGTCAGGAGTCTCTCTTTTTTTCCAGTGACGTCTCAGACAAGCAACACTTTGTTACTGCACTTCTTAAATCCACACACAGCGCTTAACATTCCCACATAACCCACAGCCCACACAGCTGCTTGTGGCTCTTAGATTTTATTCCTAATGCGAGCAGGCAACCAAATTTGTGCTCCATACAGTGTCTGTGTCAGTGGTGGGAGGATCATTAATCATTTCTCTTCTCCAGTAAAGATCATTATTCCTCACACTGAGCTTGTGCTGCTCCCACATGCAGGAAGCAACAATCTCTGTGTCAATGGCAGCCTGTGGATGGCAGGTTATGTTTTTATTTTTATATTTATTTAGCTTTTATTCCCTCCATAGAAACACATATTGTTAAATGTTACCAGCAGCCGTTTTTCTTGCTTTGCAGAAACGTAATGAATTCAGGTTGGAGGGAACCTGATGGCACACCTGCTGGTGTTGATAAAGGCTCAGTGGAGGGCAGATATGTTACTTACCCTGCAAAGGCTGCACCAGGATCATGTATAAAGTAATGGCAACCATATGGTATTTAACCATGAAATCGCTGTAGAAAGTGATCCTGCTGTAAATGGCAGGAGGACTAATGAGTCATGAGCTGTTTTCTAAAGGGACTAATTCAATTTATATTGGATCTCTTCCTCTTTTTAGCCATATAAATAATGATCCTTTGCTGGTACCACTGAGATTTGACTTTATTCCAACCACTTGTCTGTTATTAAATTACTTTCGAAAGTTGTTCTTGTTCCTGTTTGTAAAACTGAATAGGTTTGTTTTATAATATTAAATGAAGAAAAATGTCAAACCTCTGCTGTACCTTTTGCAATAAGGCATTTTCTTTCTGTTTCTATTGGAATTAAAAGTACTGCCAGTGCTGGTAGGGTGTGAACATCGTCTGCAGATGCTGTAGTCTTGGATACCGTTGTCCTGGTTTTGATTTTCAGTCTCAGACCATTTGCTTCATGTCTTCTCCTTCCCTCTCCTATCAATTTATTGTTCAATAAAGGCCATCCATCCATTTTCTGTACACCCTTGTCCTTTAGTGGGTCGGGAGGGTTTCTGGTCCCCATCTCCAGCTAACGTTCCAGGCGAGAGGCGGGTCACCCTGGACAGGTCACCAGTCTGTCGCAGGGCAACACAGAGACACTCAGGACAAACAACCAGGCACACACACACACACACACACACACACACACCTAAGGGTAATTTGGAGATGCCAATTAAACTGACAGTCATGTTTTTAGACTGTGGGAAGAAACCGGATAACCTGGAGAAAACCCACCATGCACAGGGAGAACATGCAAACTCCATGCAAAAAGACTGGGGCCAGGAATCGAACCCAGAACCTTTTTGCTGAAAGGCAGCAGCTCTACCAACTGCTCCACTGTGCAGCTTCAATAAATGCTGCTAGTGCCTAAAAACAACTACTAACTCTGTCAAGGTGAAGGTAGCTTTTTTTTTCATGGTCAATACAGTTTCTGACTAAACAATGTTTACATGTTTTAGTTTTTAACTGTTCTGTAAACTGAGAATGAAGTTGGCTAAAACAGAATTGGTCAGACTCAAACAAAGAGGAAAAATAGAAATAGTTCTAATAAGTTAATCTCCATTTTTCTAGGCTGTTTTTCCCTTTTTTCCCTCGTCTTTGACAGATTAGGGTGAATCATTCCTCATGTTGCAAATACAGTGGATGTCCACTGATTTAAGGTAATCTCTTTATGGATTTTTTTGTGGAACTCAACTCAAAATTATTTGATTTTTCTAGGTTGAATAAAAATTGTTTATATGCTCAAAGCTTTAGACTGACAAACAAGTCCCATAGTACTGGATATTCTAATGTGAATATGATCATATACTGTTGAAATATGATCATTTTAGCTGCAGGCTCAAATGAATATAAGAGCTTCTTAAAGACAGGCTTTGGGGGAGAAGGAAGGAAAAAAAAAACTTCAAATAGAACATTTATAATAACCCATAACTAATAAATAAAGTTGTAGCTAAACCTTTCAAAAAACTATTTCATGTATGTTTTTTTTAATTTTGTAGAAAATGTGCCAGAAAGCTGAAAATGGCACCAAAGTGTTGTCGATGTAAGGTCCAACGTGTGAATCGGTTTCAGACATTTTCAGTGGAAAAAATATTTTTAGATTAATAAACTGGCATAGCTCAAGCTTTTTCAAGTAAAATTAAAAAAAAGTTATAGTTGTCCTTAAATTTGTATAAATCCTCACAAACTAAATGTTTGAGCTTTTAGGATTTTAAAACATTTTTTTTTCCTTTCTTCTCAGCCAAAAGTGTAACGCCACAGTATTTAGTTAGAAATGTGCTTGTTGTAAAAGCCAGTTACCTAATTATTGCAGCGGTACAGTGCAGAAGGTAATGCAGACGGAAAGGGTGAGTCTGTGGAACAGATGGACGTATACATGAGCAGATGGACCTGCTCGCTCCACCTCTGAGCATTCACATGCTTTTTGGAGCAAAGCCTTCTGACTTTTTGCTGCAGTGGCGTGAGCTTGGCCATTAAGTCAAGTTTAGAAAGCATGGGGGGGGGAAAGCAGAATCAATATTTGTGTGTAGGTTTCTGAAATAATTCCGCTGCATGTCCTTGATATTTAAGGAAGGCAATGCTGTGTGGTGACTGCTTTACTTAGGGGAAGTGATGTGCAGAAGGTGAAAGAGATTCACCTCTTTAAGTTCTGCTGTTCGTCAGTGTTTTGATGTGAGAAACAAAATGTGTTTGGCAGCTTTAGCTGTAGGAAGGGCAGGTACCTGTGATTGAAGGCTTGACATTTGTCACTGTCTTCTGTACTGAATGTGGAAAGTAAAGAGGCACAGCTTCAGTGTTGTTTTTTCCTAGGTTGTATTTGGAGCTTACAGAAAAAAAGAAGAGGTAGCATATTTTCTTTTTTTTCCTCCAAGTGTTGATGGATAAAAACAGCTTGTATTGATTGACGGAACGAACATTTTCCCTGGTATTCTGGCTTTACAGACATAGACTTTGCTCTGATGTGGTGCTTTGAAAGGTCCAACAAGGAGATGGACATCCTTATACTGTTTTGCTCTTTGGTACCTGATGTAGCGCTTCTTTTTCTGCCATTATGGTTGCAGCAGAGCCCAATAAATCACATGCTGGAGTGGGCTTTAATACAGTTTTTTCCACACTGCTGTGGGCAGATTGGGCCAGCTGTAGCAGCTTTAAACTCCTACATTTAATTATCTCTCTGGGTATGTCCTTCCAAAATCTGTGCTTTGCCAGAGTAGAGGCTGGACTGGTTGCACAACTCAATATCGGAACCTGGTAATTGAAGTAGTTTACAGTAAATGACACAGACAGACTAATGAAATGAGACAACTGGGTTTTTGAAGAAAAGCCCCCAAAAACAAGATATGAATACTGAGGCCTACTTTCAACTACTCCATCTTACCACCATAAACATCTGAAACATTCTGTTAAAAAGCTTGTTCTTTGTGTGAGCAGATTAGCTTCTGCTCCAAAGAGATGTTTGGAAAACTTCCACAGGGACAAGTCAGTTTCATCATTTGCCCAAACTGAACTCCTCACCTCGTCTTCAAGGCTACGCTGCAGTGGATCCTCATTTTAGCTGCTGATGTTCTCCATAGATGGTTGGAATTGTTTTTACTCTGCTCTTGTCTTCATTTTTGAAGATATCACTATTGCTCCCTCTTGCTCTTGACATCATATCTGACCCTGTTTGATTTTGCATTTTTCTCCAAACTTAGTATTATCTTTTTTTGTCAAATTCTCCCTTAATTTGTGCAGCTTCTCCTCTTGAAATGGATGAACACACAACTGGATTCCACATTAGTTCCAGTATTATCAAAGACAAAACATGGGTCCAAGTAGTTTTAAATCTCAGTTACAAAATTAAGCATGCAGCTTTTGACATCTTCCTCTTATGAGCAGTTATGTGTTTTCAGTTGCTTACCTCTGTACTGACTACAATGCAGACCTTTGTAAATATGGTTGCAGGGTTAAATGAAACACTTTCTTTTGTTGCACTCAATTAAAATCTGAACTGTAAAGCTCTACCGAAACTAAACAGAGTCGGATGTAGAACGGAGTACAACTGTGCATCCTCAGAGCTAAGCATTCTGTTTTTGTGTGTTTGTAGTTCTTTATCCAGTCATTAAATTCCTGTAGAGATTCCACCAGCAGACCTCCTGATGTGCAAGGCACATAAAGGCTTTCCTGGACACAAATATTAGTTTAGCAGTTCTGCACAGGATGACTGAAAATCTCTTAATGGGATACTTAAAGAGAGGCTCTTACTTCAAGTACACTATTCTTATTTGTAAGTGGCTGGATCCTCGACACGGAGAGATGCTCGCGCACAAAATGCATCCAGACTGCTGGCAGTAATTTAATCAGCTTTCACACGGCTGTGTCCCTCCGCCCACGCTCCCTGTCCCTGTGAATATTAAAAAACTAAAGGAAATGTCTTCTTATATATTTGGCACATCTGTTCCCACTGATTCCTGCCGTGGCTGTTCTTCCATTTCCCATCACTTTATCCAATTTCACGCCGCCGAACGAGACAACATAGACATTATCTTGGCTCTGACTACAAATTTACAGGAAGCTGAGGCTCTCTCAGTGAGGACTCCTGTTAGAGGGGCAGAAATGGAAGGAGATGTCCCACAATTCTGACATAATGGAAATGCAAGATCAGCTGTATTCACTTCAGATGATGGCTCCCTAATTACACTTTAGCTGTCCATGTCACTTTTCTTCTCACAGATCCAGTAATACTATCCATACTGCTATGGTAACTTACTACCATACGACTGATTCACTGAAAATCTCATTTTCCTCTTTCACAGTCTTTCACTTTAAGACACATTATTTAGCACATCTCACCAATGTGCAGTGATTGCTGAAAGCACCAACCTGACTTTCTTTGATCTGCCAATGATATTAAACGTCTTTGTGAGATGATGAGAGCAGGATTCAACTCAAAGTTCACCACTAACCACGTTGCTCTTTCCTCAACCCTGCATTCTGTAGCTTTAGTGCCAAATGTTTAGAGAAGCGTTCTGCAACCCCGGTCCTCAAGAGCAACTTAGAATAAAACTAGCATATGCATATTAGCAAAGGACAGCAGGCTGTGTTGTAAAATGAAGGAGCAAGTTCATGCATGCAGATTTCTGTGGTGTCAAAAGGCCGAACAGCCACCCACCACCCTAAAAATAAAATAAATGCATTGTCTAAAAAATACTAAAATTCTCTGTGATAAATATGTTTATTAATAACTTAAGGAACAACATTGCAGTTTTTATCAACCTCGTCCAGCCAAGGCTCTTGAGACATGGGACCCCTGTAGCTCAAAGAGTTAAGAAATGTTGATATGAGAAATCCTGATGAGTTTGAAATCACCACACAGTGGAGTCCTGTCAGGACTTATGCTGAAGCTTGTCAGGGATAATAAAGCAGAGCGCTACAGATGAAAATGCTCACTAGCGTAGCAATCTTTAGGGCTCATTTGATTCACTGTGCTAGAAATCATAAGCACAAAGTGGTTCCATATGTCAAGTGAGTCTGCTCTTCTATTTTCTTTACATTTTTGTAGACTAAAGTCCTGAACTGTTGATTGCATGCGACATCCCCACTGTCAAAATAAGCTCTATTCTGAAGATTAAACCGAAAACTGGTAAAATAATGGATTTCCTCTATTTTGAATGCCAGTCGATCATAAATATGACCTTTCCAAACCCATGATGCTTTTTTATCTTTATTAAACTTACTGTGTGGATCTGTCTGGATGTATTAGTTGACATAGCATTTTAATTCAACCTTTTCTTCAAGTGACAGTATTTCTGTGTGTGGAGACAAATTATGCAAATAATTGAGTAACAGACGATTGATTTCCACCAGGTCCAGGCTGGATGAATACCTAGAATTATTTCCAAATTGTAGAGAAAGAAGTTTAGGTTTGAAAAGATTAAGAAGATTAAAAGCATCGGCACAGAGTGGGATGAAAATAAATGAAACCACTGGAGAAAAATGCTATTTCATTTGAGCAATTTAACAGATAATGAAGCTTAAAAGAGATGTGAAAGAAATGTATCTTTCTAGAGATGAAGACATTAGAAAAATTCTTAATATTCCCTTTGAAATCAGAAATGATTGTCATCTTTTTGCTGCTCTTTGAACATGTTGTGAATTTTACCTTCTCAAGTCAAATTTAGTCTGCTGAGTTTAGATCTGGTTACAGAGAGTCATGGAACCAGTAAGCCAAGTTTGGTTTTGTGGAGAAGTGTTTTATTTGGTAGTAGTAGCTGTTGATTTATTTTTAATTATATTAAAGGAAGTTGTCTTGTGTGGATGTCATCTATTTTGACCAAATATAAGTAGAATTCATGCCAATGCTTGACTAGTAGGCAGGCATTGGCATAGACAGGCATAGTCAGTGCCAATGCCTGACTATTAGCATTGGCTAATAGTCAGGCATTGACTATTAGTCAGGCATTGACTATAAGTCAGGCATTGGCACTTCTGCAACCATCAGCACTTCTGCAACCATCAGCTGCTCTAGTTTGTCATGCATGTTCACCGCTATCTCAGATTTCTGTTTTTTTGTTGTTTTTACGAAAGTAAAAACTGTATTTAATCTTTTTCCTGGACCTCATCTTTAACTTTGAGAACTGCTCAACACATGTTCATTTCCACTGATTTCTTCCATTATGTGTTTTCATCCACAGTGTTGACTGTGTTTGGTTGCCTGCTGTTATTAAGTTGTCAGGTTATTCTGATTTTACTTTCAACCTTTTTCTGCATAAATATTTTCCCACTTGTGACTGAAAATAGACTGGAACACATTCAGAGTCAAAGTGAGAAGTTACAGGAAATCGTTTGAGGACGTTTCTGCATTTGAATCTACTTTTTGTTTTCAACTGCTGTAGAATTGGCCACAATGGCCACTTACTAACTTCAGACATCCTACATAAAATAAAACCATAATTGATACTCCTATCGTTTTTAAATATGCTGGTACAGTGGATGTTTGCAGATTGAAGCACAACCACAAGTTTCCTGATCATAATGTGTCATTTTTAGGGTTGAGACATGACAGAATGTGACTGACGGTACATATGAAGACAGTATGGATTTGCTTTTCTCATGTCCTCCAGCAGAACGTCTTCTGTGTATCTGATGAGCTCATTTCTCTGAGCAGGTAAATAGAAATCTGACTGAACCACTTAGGTTTTCTGTTTAGCAGCAGAAATTCTCTGAAATGTCAGATGCACTCGGGAACAACAACTGAACTCTAGTGAATGTAAGGTGAAGCTGATTTAATATTTTTTAGAGGAGATAATACTGCTTTTCAGCTCTGAGCCTGAAATAAATGTTAATGCAATCAAAAGGGATGGTATTAATGTGTTCCACTGAATTCTAATCTTGGTGGACCTGAAGGAAAAATACGCCCAGTTTCCTGCCCCCTTATTGTTCAGGCCGGCCCTATATTCATGGTAATTCACTTGCTGATGAAGGAGTTATGAAGAAACGCCCAAAATCTCAGTTAAGATGCAAATTGGAGGGTTTGGCAAGCAGATGATTATTATTTTTGCCACTGTTGTGGCAATTATAACTTCACAGAATGGTTGGCGTTTAACATAATCCTCGATGTGCGAGGGAATCCTCCCACTCTTGGCATTTTGTACATTTAATATGATTGAAACAATTGGCCAACAATCTCCATCAGCAGAGATTTTCCATTCCTTTTGCCAGCTCCTTTTGTCTTCTTTTCTGCCTACCAGAAAGCAGCACAACTCTAAACCTTCTCTTGTCTTTTCATGATTACTCTGAAGCAGAAATATAGTTTGTTAGATTTTAGCTGGAAAAACAGATATTTTTTGTGATCACAAGTTATTTTTTTTCTGTTGCTGAAATGTCTTTTGTCTCATTTTCATGGATCAACAGCTTTGCCGCACAGCAGATATGACATTTTTCTCTTTAACGCGACTGCAAGCTGCTGTCAGGTCAGTGTATTCTCAGGTTATTGTCTCAGGTATTTTTTCTTCATTTTAAAGAGGAAAACATAATTTTTTTTATCATTCTTCAAAGTAAAGCAATTGTGTCCTCACCAACTCTTACATTGTGAGGAAAAAGATCCCATGGTTAAGGAAAGAAATTAAGATTTCTAAGGAAACTGTGTTACTGTATCTTTATGAATAATATTTTAAAAAGGAGAAATTATGGCAAAAAATTGCTATTATTCACCAAAATGTCCAGAAGATTTAAAATAAGAGAATTATTTATTGGATTTAAAACTTCATAGTGTCTTACAGCCGCAAAATCTTCAAATCTCAAAACTTCAAATAAACGAAAAATAAATCAATAGAGAAGCAGATTTAAAATGCCCTTTTCTAAAACACAACCTTCTCAGTTTTGAAACAGAAATCCCTACACACATACACACTACAAAAATAAACAACTTCTCCCCAGAATACCACAAATTTAACCAAAATACTGAAACTTTCAGTTGGTACTTTAGTCAAGAAACGCTCTACATGTGCTAATAGCATTCAACTAAACAACTAAGTAACTTTGAATAGAGCAATAACACCCAACAAGCTACAGGAAAATTAAGAATAAAACAAAAACTGTCAAAAACTATTCAGCTATGTCACAGTTAAGAGTAATGTTTAGTAACCATTGTTTTGAAAAATTGAAAATGAGGCAAATTAGCTCTGAAATTGCTAGGCATTCAAACAGCAGTCCAGAGCAGAGGGGAAAATAAAAATAATATTTTGATTAAAAAAAACAGTTTCAATAATTATTTGTTGCAATATGAATTAATAGAACTGGTTCTTAGTTTTGCTAACGAGCCATCTGAGTGACTGTGACCAGATCCAAGATGGCAACAAAAACTAATATGGCTGACAGCTGGCAAGCTTGATGGGATCAGCAGTTCAGTCAAAAACAATGAAAATTAAAAGCAGGAAGTGGACTAAAGTGCAGAGCATTCTGGGTAAATATAACCAAGATAAACGTGCGTCTAGTGCTGGTGGGAAAACAAACTGTTTGGCCATATTTACCAAAGACACAATAAAAATCCTACAGCTGCTTAAATCTGACTCAATTACACTATAGTTTACACTTTGTGAAGAAGAAGGTTGCTCTCTGTCTTCTTCAGAGGTTTTTGTGTATTTTCCTTCTTGACACAGTGCAACATGAAAGCAAATCCAACCAGCTGAAAATTTAACAAATGTTGCAATTTTGGTCTCCAATCAAACCGAGTCGACTAGACTACTAGGTATGAAAACACTCCAAGTCTTTTGTTCGACTGAGGTTGGAGTCGCTGGATAAGCAGACAGAAAACTGTACTTTACTTGGATCCAAGGTTTCTTCGTAAATGAGGTCTTTTACTCAGCCAGTGGGATCTCTCAGTGCAGCATATGGCGTTAAAGCTTAATGTTAAAGAAAGCTTTAAAACTATATTTTTCAGGCTTTGGGCCAAACTGCACAGTCCTGTAAAATATGACAAATTCCAACTTTTACTAATGATGGTTCCACCTTTTTGTTGTGTGTTTTCCCAAACAGATGTGGAAAACAGCAGGACACGTTTTGCTGTGCCTTCCTTTGCATGAATTTATGAACATTTTCAGCTTCCTCCCTGCCAGGTGTCTTATGCTGCCTTCACATGCAAAAAATGAAAAATACCATTTCCTGTTTCCGTACATGGATGGAAGGCTATAAAAGAATCATCTGAAACAGAAAGCTTCAACATTCAAAGCCAGCAGAGATTCTTATATGTGTGTTTGGTCAGTGCAGTCTGGTGACCAGGAGCTTTTTAATCTTTTTTTAAAAAGATGACCTTCCCTTTGCATCTGAAGTTATGTTTTGAATGAAGACACCATCCAAAAAATGTTTCCTTCAACCTTGAAAGTACAAAAATATTTAAAAAATAAATTTGATAGTTCTACATTCCTGTTCATATTATCTTAGCGTGAAAAAAATGAAAAATAGTTTTAAAAAGTCACATTTCTCTTAGAATAAAACTACAAAAGTAATTATTGTTTTCGTTTCATTACTCTGATAAAGACTGAATGAAAGTGCACTGACTAATTGTTTTGTAAAAGTTTGTTTTCTACTTTATAATGCTGGTAACCATGGAAACTAGACATTCCTATTTGGAAACCATCTTCTCATCCAGTCTAATTGTACTATAATGCACTTTAATGATCTATTTTGTGATGAATCTTGTTCTGTTAAACAGAATATGAAACCTGTAATGACAAAAATTACCAACATGTTTACTGAGAAGACAAATCAACAGAGAATGGGTTTTATTTTGATGTGAACTAGAACAGCAGCTAGAAGTCACCAGTTTCAAATTAAAAAGGAGGTTGCACTTCTGCAGCAATCACTTTTTTACGCTCCATCATTGCATTAATTTATTCATTGATTCAATCTGCCAGTCGGTATGAATCAAAGCCTAAAGCTGCCCATCTCAGCTCATAGAAATACCTCAGCACCACATCTGTATCTCAGTTAAATTAAAATGTCACAAAAAAAAGTGTCCAAGAGCCACAAGGATTAGAGATGATGGTGTCACTTCAGAGGCAGTCAAGGTCTGTCAGTCTGCATGCAATATGTCTGCATGACGAAGCAAAACTGGGAAATTGGACTTAAACTTAATTACCATGGTTATAAAGACCTTTTTTCAAACCTTTACTCTTTCTTTAAAATACACCCCCCTAGATGTATTATCAAGCAGCCAGATTGGTCATGTTCTGTTATTGCTGCACTTTATCTCAGGGGCTTAATGGATTTTAAACCTTCCCTTCTTAGAATATAAATCCCAAACAGTGTTTTTTTTTTTTTTTTTTTTTTTTGAGAAACCAACCAAACCCTCCGTTTAATATCTGGTAGAGAGGGGATAACTTCAACTTGAACATACCACAGCTTGAAAAGCTCTGCTTCTTCATAACTGTTGACTGAAATCCTTAGCAGTGAATGTTATGAACTTTATTATCTCTGCCTTTTCTGCGTCAGGGCCAACCTTTAACATCTCTCCTCAAGCCCCTCTGGCTGTTTCTCTTCTGCCTCCGAGTGAAATGGTGTAATATGTTATGTTAAAAATGATTCCAGATTGGGTTTCCATTGCAATACATTTGGTGTGGCTTATATCCAGGTCATTTTTATGTGGCAGAGACAGCAGGATGTAATTTTTGCTCAGCCAGCCCCTCATGTTTCTATCATGTGGTCAGCAGAAACTGTCCAGGTGCTGCAATTATGTGCTTCTCAGTTCCAGACTTTGCAATTGGCATGAATTCAGTTTGGCAGGGTTTTGACATTTTTATAAGATTTAGAATCATCAACATCCACATTTCGATGTATTGAAAAACAGGACACATACACACTGAGACAAGCACAGTGTAGTTTAGTAAACGATTAAGAAAAAAGTCCCGACATGGGGCAGCGCTGCAGAAAATGATGTAGTAAGTATGCCGGGCCAGTCAGTGGCGCTGTAACACTTCCAGAAAATGACACAAAATTGAAAAAATATATAATATTCTAAGTTATTGCTTCTCAAGCAATAACTTTTTGTGGTTTACCCTCTGTGTGGAGGTTGTCTACTAGACAACAGTCAAGTCAGCAGTCTTCCCTTTAACAGGGTCGGCAGACAATCTTCTGTTTTAACATTTTCTAAGAAATTTAAGTTTGAATTGAACCCATAGCTGCAATCCAGATTTATTCAAATCACCAGAAATACATTCTTGAAACTCATAACTACATCTTTATTGAATCTGTATAATAAACATGGATAACTTCACGCATTATAAAGCACATGTAAGTAAGGCTTTTGCAGCTACATTAGTTTTAAACCACATAATTTCTAAACCAATAGCAGGCTCAGTTGGATAGTAGAGATAATTACGCTTTACTACTAGTATTGATCTCATCAGGAAGCTTCAGGGTCTTATATGCATCAATGCCGTTTGCCTGAAGAACAATTGATCCGAGGGAAGGTCACAGACCATGAGAAATCCCTTACTTTGAACAATAAACTGCTTTGCAGGGGTCCTTGTGAATTTATCCCAAGCACTTTTGAAGCCACAGATAATCTGAGTGAAGTGTTAGCAGCCATGCCGAGCTGAAATCCACTCATGTCCCACTGTGAGGAAGAGACGACACGCCATCTAGTCAGATAAGTTGGTTTCCAGTAGGCGATGAGATGCTGCCATTAATCCCTCACCCCTGTCCCATTACTCAGCTCTCCATCAACCCTGGAACAGACAGGCAGATTGTGACAGGTGAGAAAGGAGCCCCACTGGCCATCACTGGGAGGTGACGCATTCAGAAAAGAAGAAGAAACGACTGGCTGTGTGTGTGAAGTGATTGATGAGAGCAGGGTGACAGTTTGTAGTCTATAGCTATATCTGAACACCACCACACACTGCTGTGATTGGCACGTTATGGGGGGAGCGAGAGGAGGAACGAAACGGAACATGTCATTTAATTATTTAAAGATTTCCACTCTTGCATCAGGTAAGTGTGATTCAGGGGAAGCATAGAGTGGGTGAAATATTCAGGGAGTACATGATCTCTGACCTGAAGTAACGTCCATCATATTTGATTCCTCTTTTTTTTAGCAAATGAGCCTGTAGAGTATATACTATAATGTAAAATATTATGAATGATTGCAGAGATATGAATATTGCACACAATAAATCGTTTTTCCTTCTCTCTGTGCAAAAATCCTGTTTTCAAGGCCATTGATGATAACTCGACAAAATGCTGAATTTGGCAGCAGTGGGAATCTTTTAGGCAAAGCTTTTTAGGGCTGGATCTGACTTACAGCTTTAAATAATAGTTTTATATTTTGAGAAGCAACAGTGTTGGGGCTTTTTAGCAAAGTGGGAATGCACTTTTTCTTTTAGAAATACGACACATATTAATAGCTACATCAATCTTTTAGGCCAATGGCATGAGGAAGTATAGACCAGGGACACATTAGCATTAATACTGCTCATGGCTTTATTTCAACCTGCCTGTAAAACTGACAGAAGCAGTCATTTCACACAAGATAGAGTGGCAAACAAGTCATGTACAACACCACAAATAAACTTTTTTATTTGCTCGGATGAAATGGCTCTAATTTACGATGAAAAGTTCTTTTTGTCCTCATTCTGTCCACTTTTATGATCTTGATGAGTTTAAACCTCAGATTGTAGTTGTCAGACACCAGACAGAAAATCAGGAAAAGAAACAGCGAGTCCAAAGAAAATGAAAGGCCTCTTTAAACAACTGCTAAAAGTCTTTCTACTTGCATAAGCAAGATGGGAGATGTGATACAACGTAAAGTGATTGAATAATTGTTGCATAGCTACCTTTAAATTACACTGTTATGCAAAGATACTGCATGATATATTGCCTTTGTTGATCTAAACTATGAAAGTAATCTAAGGCGGCTTTTAAAACTCCAGTTTATGCATTTTTAAGATCTTTGGGTGTCTGAATATTTCTGATTGTATCTGTTGTAAGATTTATCCTTCGAAGGGCAGGATTGGCATCGTGTTCCTGAAAAATGTCTGAGTTTATCCTTCTGTGTAGTTGTTCGTATAAAACTCTCAAAGTTATACTAGGATAATATGCAGTCAACAATTAAACAATTAAATGAAATCTTGAAAAGTGAAGTTTACTTGGTTGAGACAAAAAATACTCTGTAATAACCTTGACTGCATTGTTTAATAACTAGGATCAATATGAAATATTTCAACATTATTGATCTGAATTGCCTATTTTTATTTTTGGGGGAGTTATTTTGAGGCAGATTTGAATAAGATCTTGAAAATTGTTCTTAAGTTACTCTTTTTTAAACCTTTGTTATATCTGCAAGTGCAATTAAAAACTACATGAATATCATTCAAAATTATGCCAGATGTCCTTACATGACTTTTCTCCAATGATCATGAAATAAAACAAATTGTACAACAATTGTGGGTCAGCACCAGAATATCACTTTATAGAACTGCAAAATGTGGTACTGGAATTAGTACTTGTTAAATTGTATGAATGGTTTCATGGCAACTGACCACAAAGCCCATGTGAGCTTCCTGTTGCAGCTCAGAGTAACTGTATTTCACCAGAATCATCCAGCTTTACAGGGCAGGTGCACATTTTTTCATTTTTATAATCCAGGGTCACAATCTTTTTCTTTCTGCCTTCAGCCATATTAAACTAAACTTTAACACCATGACTGCAGAACCACAGAGATTTATATCCACATTCTCAGGTCATTTTATGGAATAGTAGTTATATACGCATATTTTCTTAAATACTGAACATTTTCTTTAAGGCCCCATCGGAACTGATGGGATGGCCTTTGCATATTGGTGAGCCATGTGCATCTATACATGATGATGGATTACACTGCAGATCTTGTCTGTCCCTGTGTCCTCTGCTGCTCTCCTGTTCATACTCCTCTGTCGGTAACTTCTCAGTGCGCTTGACAAGAAATGATGGAAGCTGGTCCTTGAAAGCTAATTCGATGCAGAGGCATGATGTAATCATGCCTTGTTTTTAAATTGATGCTTTGGGAAAATATGCTGTTCTTAAAAATGCTTTTTGTTGCTTTCTACCAATCTACCACCGGGAAACTGTTGTGTCCAACCAGCACAGCAGACGAAACACTGAGACTTTCGGGTTGCAGCAGTAGCTATTAGCCTGGAAATGATCAGCGATCAGTGGGTGTGTTCATGAGCTTGTTGTGTTGAAATTAGGCTGGCATTATGAAACCAACCATTACAGCAGCACTATTAGCTACAACGAAGTGGTATTTTCACATCACCGCACAACGCACCCATTTACCAACTCTCCTCCCAGACTAATTTCTTTGGCAGCTCAATGGTGTCATATAGCTGCAGACGGACCAAGATGTACAACCATAATGAAACTGCTATGTGGTTTTTATTTTCAGGGTTAGAAAGAATGCTGGGATTGTACAACAACTTTTAAAAAACCAGACGGCTATGTTTACCTTCACCTTTACTAAGTAGAAAATGTCTGGAGCCACTAAGTCTTCTTGACACTTGGCTAAGGGCGGGAAGTAAACCCATATATAAATAAATGCTGTAATAAAAGTCTCTTGATGTGAATTTAAAGAACCACATATTGGTTTATTTATTTCTTGTAACAAATAAAAGAAAAACATTCAGCTTTTCCTGTGAGGAAGTGATATTTTGTTTTCCATATTTATGAAAATATATATTGCATAGTCATTTTTTTTGTAAAACCCATTATAAGCATACATTACACTCACATAAGCCTGTTATATATCATTAGCTTTTGTTTCCCACAGCAAGAAGTGAATCATTGGAAGTCAAAATTGGAAATCAGAGAAGAAAGTGCTGATTTTCATTTAGAACAAGCACATGCTAGCAGCAGCCACGACGGAGAAATGTTTTCAAACTCATATGAGGTAGTTTTTAAGTTGAAGGCTATTGATCTGGCGGGCGCCAAAACCCCGTCTGGAGGGGGCGATGCGCCGATGATGTTTTCCCTCACACTTCGGCGCGCATTACACTCATTCACCTCGCACACATAACGGGTTAATTTAGCAAGTCTTACGTTTCACGTATCGTTGTGTCGGCGTGGATAAATTCATGGTTCGGCGTTGGAGATGCTGCATCCTTGTGAAAAGCTGAGAGCGGCGGAGATGCCAGTGGCGTTTAGCCCGGTGCAACTTTGAGTTTGTTTTTTTTTTGTTCTTTTGTAAATGCAGACTATAGTGAGGTGCGCTCTAGTCCAGAAAATACGGTAAATGAAATTTTCAACAGTATTCTAATTTATATGTAATGAATATGTATAACAAGGCTCACTTAATTCCTTATTTTGCCTTAAATATGTGTGTGGCAGTGAAAGAATTAAAGCAAAATTATTCCTTTTGTTAGACAATGTGAAGAGATGCATGTTTTAAAAGGACATTATAGACCACAATTATACGTTGCAGTTGAGCACAATGTGCTGGTGGGATTAAGTTCATCTGCCAGCCTCTGCAATTTATTTTAAATTCAGTATGGTGTTTGTCCTTTGAGTCCCAGTGAGTTTCCCGCTCTCTTTCTCTCTCTCCGTTTATCTCTGTAGCTCTCTGTGTACTCATTGTTCACGCCCTTGTCCCCTTTCTCCTAAAGCATAAATAAATTGCAGGGAGCCGCTTGCAATCCTCTGTGTCCTATCGCTGCCCTGCCTCACTTAGGTGCTGCCTTGTAAAATAAAATATTATGGAGCGGCAGGGCTAAATTACATTAGGCTGCAATGATAAATATGTTCCATAAACCTCCCAACATGTCACCTAAATGACAGAATTTGTTTAATATGACAAATGTGGACACAGCGGTGTTTTAAGTTGCTCGGGATGCGAGCCAGGCTTCCAGGTAGTGGAGTGGCATGTGTAAAACCGTAATGATGAGTGAGGCAACTGGATGTGTGTGAGTAAAATCCCCTCCTTTCTCATGTTCAGGGCCAACCCCGTCGCCAGCACAGCAGCCATCTGAATTATTTATCCCCTCAGCAGTACGACTACTTTTACTACTGCCACACAGCGGAGGAAAAAATGCTGCCTCAAAGATCTTTTTCATAAACTTCATCTTCTTTCTTCTTTCAAATTAAGGCTTCTGGGAAAAAAATACCCTTCATGTTCCAGGCATCAAGTTTTCTTTTTTTGTTTGCTTCCGTTGTAAAATAGAAGCTGAACTTTCAAATAATAGCCGTTGATTTGCTGAACAATAAATCCAGATTGCACAAAGTAGCTTCTGTGAACTGTTAAAATTTGTAGGATAATTACTTTGCTAAATATTTTAATTTACTATTCACTACTTTCCACATTGCATCACGCCTGCTTGCTGAAAATATAATAACTAAGAGACTTGTTATAACACCAGAAGTTTTTTGGGGGTTTTTTGGAGTTAGAAAGAAGTAGCCACCAGATTTAATCCACTGGCGACTCAACAAATCACCAGCTTCATACAAAACCACTGAAAACCCTGCAATAAAAATGTGCAAAACTAAACTGAACATAAAACAATACAAATTACAAATGACTGTATGGTAGAAGAAATTTAATAGGACCATGCTAGGAAACAAATATGTAATTATGACTCAATTTAGGTGTTTTGATAGCTTTATCTGTCAAATTTATCTTCAGATATGATTTTGATGGTATGGCTGTAAAGACAAACCCCTTCTTAAGCCTTTCCAAGCTTCTGCAAATCAGTCGCTTGAGCAGACGATGTGCAGTCACATGAATGAAGCACTCATTACAAAATCAGACAGCGACAGCTTCCGCTATAATGGAGCACTGATTGAGCTGCGCCCCACTTCATACCAGACTGTTCTCTGTAGCAGAGGTGCAACGGCAGCAGGTGAACATCAAACTCCTCGTGCCGTTTTACTCTTTCCAGAAGCTGCACTAAAAAAGAAAAGAAGGTTCTCGACTGTGGCTGGAAAATGCTTTTTGAAAGAATATTGGTATGTTCCAGACCTTGTACAACATCTGCAAGATTTCTGCTCTGCCACCTCTGCAAAATAAACCAAGCTTTCTACATTAATTACTGTTGAACCGGCAAATAAACTTGTTTGTAGCATTTGGAACATGGCACTGAAAGTAAGTGAGAACAACACTGAAGAAAATGTTTAATTCACAATGACAAGCAGATCTTTTAAAAGTACAGAGACAAGTTTAGAGTTAAATATATATATACATATATACATATATATGTATATATATATTTACAATGCATGCACACACTCTGTTTGTAGTTCTTTGTTTTAGCCTGGAGCTTGTTTAGCATCTAATTTGTTGGTGGTTGATGTTAACAGCTGACCTTTCATCATGACAGCAGTAGCCATGTCATCTTTGACTTCTCCTCTGTAGGAGGCGAAATACGGCAAACAGGCAAGGTCCTGCCATGTTTGCCCCTTCTCCTCCAGACGTTTGCGCTCTCTGCTGCGAATGCTAATGAGACGCGTTTTGTTGGTCAGGAGGAATTTTAATTGGCAGCCAAGTTGCTCTTGCTCTTGCTTGCTCTTTTCTGGTGATCTGACTTCTGGCTTGAATGGGAAGGGAGGTGATGTGATATTGGCAGCAAAAGAGTTTGACATTTTTAAAAATTAAACAGTCGAACTAGACAACTCGGAAGAGTGTAGACATCAAGCTACATGTTAAATGACCTAGCATTAGCTGCAGGCAGAGTGAGTGGAGGTGGAAGACTCACCCCACATGTTGACACAAAAACATCAACATGTCTCCACTGTTTGTCCTTCCTGTTTTCTCCTCTCTTCCATCTTCTCATCCTGGAAACAGGTGGCTTTATGACTTTAATGATTACATTTATCACACTAAGTTGCAATTTAAAAAAATGGATTTTACATCTGTGATTCTGACAGTCCTTGAGAAAAAAGTCCTAGTCCAACAAGTCTTCTCATCTTAAGGGTGAAGACTTGAACCAATACTTCTTTTGATTAATCCTACTGAGACGCAGCATTTTGAACTGTTTGGCCCCTTTATTGAAAAACGTGTCGTGGCTGATTGTGATGCAAATTATTCATTTGACACTTTGGGGCTTGTATTGACCTAATTTATGCAGCAGTATAGATTTTTTTTTTTCCTGTGACACCACCCAGAACAGCATATTATAAAGAGTGGCATCACATTTATTGATGCTTTGCCTCTGGGGAGATTTTCTTCACAATTCTAGGCTCGTTTGAAAACAGTTTCCTCTCTGACAGCTTTACTCGAAGTGGCATCATCCGCTCCTGGAGGAAAAGGATGAATGCAAAGTAACTGAAATCTGCTCACAACGTCTAATTAGTCTCCTTACCTCCAAGTCGCTGAACTGGAATCTAACTATTAAGGTGTTGTAAGATGTAGACCTGACCTTTGACCATTCTTGTCTGTTATCAGTAAGAATATAAAAAATGTTCCAGGAACAGCAATTTGCCATATGAAAGACATATGGAAACGTTGAGAATAGATGTTTTGGAGCCAATCCGGGCTTCGTTCACATGGTCATGTAAATGTGTAGCAGAGGAGAAAATGACTGCTAGGTAATTACCTTCAATAGTCCAGGCTTTGACCAATTTGCCCGTGTGTGTTAATTGTGAAACCTCAGCTTCAAGTGATTTGAACAGCTGTGGTAATGAAATGTAACTGAGGCATCATTTAAAACCCCTCCACTGAAAAAGAGTTGGAGTAATTTGGTGGCTGAAAATTATATATATATATAAAAAAAACCAGACCAGTACTGTGCTTTCCACTCTATTTTCTTTCCCACAAAGCCACTAAAGAAACCCTCCCAAATGAGTTATGGCTGCAGAGTGAATTCATACTATCCACCCTCTTACCCTTTTTCCAAAGCCCCAAAAACCTGTGGCGTGTCATTTCTTCTGTGCTTCAGCGTATCTGTCAGGAACTCGTCTGTTTTGCAGAGGTGAACGCGCCTCTAATGTGGCACTTCTTATTCCTGAGATTCGCTGCACCTCTGTGGCGGCGCAGCATCCGCCACCAAATCAGTGAGGTCTGTAAAACCGTTGACGGAGGAAGAGCATGTAATGACTATCTTAAGACACAGCAGACAAAGAGTTTAAGAAATGCTAATGGCTCTGCCCTTTGGTTCAATTACAAACCATAAAGCTTCACCACTTGAAGTTCTCCTTTCTTGATTTTAATGTTCAAATTATCCAAAGCAATCACAAAAGTTTAAGCTACTTTGAGTCATTTAAATCAACGTATGTTGTAACAAATGAACAAAATATCATTTGAAAATGATTTTCTTTAAAGATGCACTACTTGTGCTTTTAGTCAGCTGCTTAATAAAGACGTTTTCTGTTATTATTTCAGTCTGTGCTTCTTTATTAGGCTGCATTAACAGTGTGCTTTGTTTGAGACTGGAAGTAGTGAAAGGCAGTTTTGCTCTTTTGTTTAAATCACTGCTCAGGTTTAATTTCTTCACACCCGAGAGACAAATGCTGAAATGTTTCAGCAGCCAGAACCCATTATGCTGTTGCCCGTTTGATTCTGTCCGAAACGGCCCTTTTGTTGGTATAAAAATGATTCGTTTTTCGCTTTAATCTGGTTGCTTTTTATTGGTTTTGCATTGTTGCCTAAAGAGAACCACAACTCTTGATTTATAAGTTTACTGTTCCTCTCCTTTTGTGTGTTTTATTTGGTCAGCAGCGCCAAGATAGATGGTTCATCTGGTGATTAATATTCATGAGCTTAAGGGACATAAATACACTCTCTCCCTTACTTTTGCTTCTGTAGATCACACACATCTACCCACCCACACAAAAATATACTTCGCACCGCTGTGCAGTTTTACCTCCGTATATTATTCATAAATTCCTCTGAGTCATATGGTTGCTTGTGGTGAAACGGTGGTAAAAATACTTCAGAGGAAAAACAAGTATCCACTCACATTAACTCCAACACGGGTCTGACGAAGTGTTGCCAACCTCACAGGAAGGTGGATGGTAAATATTTTCTGAAATCCAGCTGAATGATGGACTCTCTGCTCTTAAGTGTTTACCTTCTGACAGCTCTTTGGTTGTTTGACATTGCTGAGTGAGAGCTGTTCAGGTCTATTGTGTAATGAAATGAAGTGGCTCTTGGATAGACTGGACACGGCTACTGACAAATATGTCCTGTCAAATATTTTCTGCGTAGTTTGACTCCAAAAGTGGAGCTTAATCTCCTCAAAATTTGTATTTGTTGTTCCTAATTCTATTTGTAACCGATTTAGCTTTGCTCATTTTGAAGATCTCTCCGTGTGCCTTTTGTTCCTGACTGATGTTGTGATGTTACTTTAATGTTTTCACGTAATGTTCTTTTCTAATTACACCGTCTGTCAGGGCTTCATAATGTATTGCAGGTTCATGGGATTTTCAACACCGTATTTTTCAGACTATAAGCCGCTACTTTTTTCCTACACTTTGAACTATGTGGCCCAGTGCGACTTTTCTGTGTATTTTTCTTCAACCACCAGGGGGCTCTTTAGCAGGAAGTGAATCATTGGAAGTCAAAATTGGAACTCAAAGAAGAAAGTGCTAATTTTCAGCCTGCTGCTAGCACATGCTAACAGCAGGCACAATGGAGAAATTTCTTCAATCAAATTCATATGATGTAGCTTTTAAATTGAGGGCTATCAGGGGGAAAGAGAGTAGGATTGGCGTGAACGAAACCATGGTTTGGCGTTGGAGACAAGAGTGGCGGAGATATCAGTGGCTTGTAGCCCAGTGCAGCTTATATAAGTACGTTTCCGTTTTATTTTTTTTTTTGTTTGTTTGTTTTGTTTTTTTTAGCTGCGGCTTATAGTATGGTAATGGTGCACTCTATAGTCTGGAAAATATGGTGTTTGGGAACCTGGGAATGTAGTTCAGAACATAATTTTGTAGCTTCAATATGCAAAAGAACGTCTTCTACATCCTCTTAAATACAGAAAACTAAATTTCCGGAAAATAAAATCTCCATTTACAGTTAGTTGCATTTATCAACAGATAATGTTTGCTAAAAGATTTTTTTTTTAAGTTAATCACAGTTTTTTGTCAACATCCAACATATTAGAAATAATTTCTTACAGTTTATGTGTTTCTCCTGCCAGGTGTTCACCAGGTATGGAAAGTGCTACATGTTCAATGCAGCAGAGGAGGGGAAGACGCTGCGCACCACCATGAAAGGAGGGACGGGGAACGGCCTGGAGATCATGCTGGACATCCAGCAGGATGAGTACCTGCCAGTCTGGGGGGACACAGGTACGCTCACCAACACACAAACCTTTACTACTGACTCTGAGGACTGAGAGGAAAAATGAAGCTCCTATATTAGAGGCCACAACTTTTTTTTATTAGTATTTTTGTTTGCTTTTTTTCTCTTTTTTTGCTCAACTGTCATCAAATGCAAATTTTCAAAACTTATCCAATATTCAGAGTCTAGCTGTGAGGAAATTCAAAACTTTGTTTTATTTACTTATTTTCAGAAATAACTTATGTATTTTGTGTAGACAAAAGTTTTCAGTAAACTAAAATTCACAGCTTTTGCTCTTGAGATGAAGAATCCAGAAGATTTTTTTCTGAGCCACTAATGACATTTGATGGCCTTTTGGGTTTATTCTGTTCTTTGCTCTTCAGCTGAGTATATTGTGGGTGTGATGAGTGTCCATATCATGTTGTAATTCAGATTTTTCCACGTATGACTCAGCCTTTTCTTTACTTATCTCCAGTCTAGTAGAGCAGCACTATCAGCTTTGACTCATTTTTGTCTTCCTATTGAAATTAAGTCCAATGACCTTATATGAGACATTTATACATTTGATATATCTCAGTAATGTCTCATTTCAGAGCAAATCTATTAAACCTTTTCATTTCCTTACAGAGAATCTCTTGGCAGGTCATCTGGATTATTTCTGCTTCTTTTCATAAAGTCTTTTTAGGGACAACCTGACCTGAAGTAATAAGAGTAGAAAGCAAATAAAACATGAAAATGAAGTAAAGAATAGTTTTACTTCCAAACTGCTTTTCCAATACAATGAATCTTTATAGTTACCTTGTAAGCACTAGCGGAACAAGTCAGTGTTGGGCCGGGGGGCGGGGCCAATTACCGGGCACCTAACGAATCACCATGGGCCCAGGAAGCATTTCGGCTAAACTGTGAGTGAAACAGCCATTGGGACTGACTAGTATATATTCCATTGGGGAAGGTAACTTTAACATTAAATACACCTTTCTCAACAGGCGGGGGCGCTCTTTCTACATCTATAATCAGACATTTAAGCGACTTTATACCATTCCGCCCTCCCTGGCACCTCCAGACCCGGACCCCGATCTGGCCCGGCCTGGGGGGCAGCGGCCTCCCAGGCCCCCCCAGAGCTCCGCACCTGCC
This sequence comes from Micropoecilia bifurca, assembly GCA_903067075.1. Taxonomy (NCBI): domain Eukaryota; kingdom Metazoa; phylum Chordata; class Actinopteri; order Cyprinodontiformes; family Poeciliidae; genus Micropoecilia; species Micropoecilia bifurca. The sequence goes on from CAEGAF010016384.1 coordinate 66,637, forward strand.
TGTAAGAATCCAGGGATGTCTTTGACTGAAGCAGATAAAGCAGAGTCGCTTTATATGTCGCATCTAAAGCAAGTCATGTTCATGCATTTCAGGTATTTTCTAGCAATTAACAATTTGGGATCATGTAAAAAGTTATTCAGATATTAGAAAATTGAGAAAATACAAGATTTTAAATAGTTTCTATTATTAAGAATGATTCAGTCAATTTTCTTATAAATTTTAAGTATTTTAGACCTATTTAACACAAGTGACATTCCTTAAAAGCTGTAAAAATCTAACTAACTTCCTGTTGGTCAGTCTCAGTCAAGTGAGTTTAAAACTTGGTAAATAAAGGCGATGACAATGATATATACAGCCAGCTACCTAAAATGTTCCTTTGGCCTTTTTTTATGCAGTAAAGTGATTTTGTTACATGTTGGCAGGACCAACTGGTGGCTTTCCACATTTTTAGAAGATGTCACAAAAATATATTCTTAATTAATCTCCAGAGGAAGCAGCATCTAAAACTAATGACTTTAGGACCTGTGATAGGCGTCTGTGTGCTGAGTTTGAACATAGTAAGTCTTTGGAGTGAATTAAAGTATGTATCTGGTTGAGGTTGTTCTGTGATCCCCGGGATTATGGTAAGAAAAAGGTAACTGATTATCGCAGATTTCTTTCTTTGCTGTTTTGCTGGTCAAAGTTGAGCTTAGCAAACCTAAAGAATCCAGCAGAAATACAAATATGGACATCTATTAATTAAGACAATTTAAGAGGAAGCCTGGCATTTGGCAGATGATTTAAAACCTTTGCATACCGTCATTTGACGACACCTAGTTTAAAACTCTAAACAGAAAATAGAAGCTCTGACTTAATTAGCTTAATCAAAATCAAAAGGTAGACTTGGTAATAGACCCACGTCACATAACACGAGGCCTGATCACCATCTTGACAGATGGTCATGTCATTTTTTAATTTTTATTTTTTGGTTTTTTGTGAAATTCTTGCCAAGTGTTTTTCTTGTTCTTCTGCTTCTGGAGCTCTACCTCTGTGATTTTGTTTTTTATTTTTATGGGTACATCAGTTGATTTCTACTCAAAATAGAGGAGCCTCTGGACATCTCAAAATATATTGCTAGAAAAGGCTAACATCATTCGCCAGAAATGTTTCTGAAAAAGTTAAGAGCTTCTTCTGACTCACATTAGGCTGTTTGTTGTGTTAAATCCTTTAAAAGTCCTATTCTTTTATTTTTTCAAAACTTTTCCATTCTAAATTACAGTTATGTATTTGAAACTAAGCCATGAGACTTCTTCTTTAAACTCCAGAGAGAAGTGAGCAAGCCTTTAATAGAAGCTGGATTTTCTAGCAGCTCAGATAACTGAAGTTTTAATTTCTATCAGAAAACTTTCTGGCCTGTAAATGTAGAATATTAAGTGTTTGGGTCTTTAATTTATCTCATTTGTCTTTGTATTTCTCCTTAATTGCATCATTACTATATAGACATGAATGTAATTAACTAAATATAATCATTGATCATGTGTGGATTATTTGATTGGTTTATGCATCTTAAATTTGATAAATATCTAGGCCTTCTTAAATTTGTGATAAAGAATACTCACTGGGGAAAAACCATCCCCCAGACAGATTTTGATATATTATGTGATTAACTGTGGGAATAATTGAGACTGATTATTTATGTAGATTACTATTTTTTGCTGTTGCACATCAATCTGCTTCATGGGGCTTTAAGCATAAATATTCCCATAAATACTGCCTATTAGCTGTTGGTTAGTGTTTTAGGTTTGGTGGCATCCATTTTGAAATCGATGAATAACAGAACTGCAGTTGAGCCACAAGGAGAAACAAAAAGTACATGGATATTTGTTTGTTTTGACTCAAAAACTTCATCAGTTTTTGTTTTATATCCTGCATTTTGACCCGTCTGAACTGATCTTGGTGTAATTTGCTGAACTTCAGCCACCACCTGAACAGCATGCAGAAGACTGTCTCTGCAGGTTCCTGGGTTATGTGTCCTTTATTGTTCCTCTTGGGGTTTAATTAGCTTGTTCAAGGTAATTCAGTCTCAGCAGGAAGCGCACTGCCTCCCAAGCTGCAGCAGGTCTCTGCTCTGCGCTGAAAGGCAGGTCACACTTTCAGTGGTTTCCGTTTTTCCTTCTCTTTCAGTTACAGCCCACTCTTCCCTCCTTCTGCTGTTTTATTGTACATCAGCCAAAGACCAGCAGTTCGTCTGCGTGGTTCTAATAATGCACCGTTTCATGCAGGAACCTACATGTCCACAATAATACGCCTCAGTTTATCATCATGGCCAAACATTACAAGAAATATTGAAGGTTGGTTTGTTGCTTGGACACCAAGCACGTTTCAAGCAAAGCTTGTATCTTGGACAGGTGGCTTTCATCTTCAATAAATTTATAATTTTACCCAGTAGGACTTTGAAATAAAGGAAACAAATCATCCTCAGAAGGATACAGAATTAAAGGAAATGTCCATAATAAATTTTGTTTTGTAATGTGAGCGTACAGGCTGAAAAACCTCTACTGCATTAAATGAAACATTTTCTTTAAAAGTCTATTAAAATGTAGGTTTAAATAACTGTTTTCATTTATAAAACATATAATTCCGCTTCTTCTGTGGGTGTTTCTCATTTATAGTCTCAGCTGAAAACTGTTTGTAGAAATAGAGGGGTAGAATAACTCCAACCTAACAAAATTATCCGTGTGTAGAATAACAATGAAAATTGAGATAAAATATAACAAAATAGCATAATAAATTCAGATAATTGCTTTAACTATGCAAACAGATGATGTTGCATTCAAAAAAATATTTTTGCATTTTGTTCCTTAGGTTTATTTGCGTTTCTATTGTTTTTTTTTTGTTTTGTTTTGTTTTTTTACAGAATATGGTAAAAAAAAAAAAGATAATAAAATCTATAACATGATTAATCACACCTTCTTTGCATTACAAAAGTCTTGGTGGGATCATTTTGATAGTTGCGAGTAGCGTGAAGTCTTCTGGAAAATAGTGTTTTACTACCGTAAAACACTATTTAGGTGCGCACTATAAGGCGCACCTAAAAACCTTGAATTTCCTCAAAAGTTGACAGTGCGCCTTATAATCCGGTTCGCCTTACATATGGACCAATATTGAGCCACAACAGGTCTAGCAACTGTGTTAAGCAACCGACAACTTCATTTCCGCCAGTAGAAGAAGAAGCGCGCAGTGCATGCTGGGATAGTTGTCAGAGAGCTGGTTTGTTAATAAAGTTTGACTAACCTATCTACCTACTGACCGTCTAGAATCAGGTTGTCTGCAGGTCATTTAGCACCACGTTCTCCACCTGTGCTGTGTACGAACAGAGAAGGGTGACCATCGTCTGGCCGCCCCGGCCCAGGAAGGCTCTCCTAGCCGACCAGAGACAGACTGTTTTGTTGATATTCACTTTACTGCAGCTCTGTCTAGTGGATGCATAACGAAGCTCAAGCCTCTCCTGCAGCGTCTATTCTATGCGCCTCATAATTTGGTGCGCCTTATATATGAAAAAAGTTTTAAAATAGGAAATTCATTGAAGGTGGTAGCTTGAATTTAATTTATTTTGACAAATATTTAGAGAAGCTGTTATTTGGTAAACGTCTCATCACCAATTTGAGATTAGAAACCAATAAAAAGAGAGAAGCTGGATTCTTTTCCACCAAGACAACCGTGACTTCTGGCTTGTATCCTTTTATGAAAACACTTGGGGAAAAGCGAAGTTTGTCTTTTCAAAGAGAACTCATAAAACACTTTTAGTGTTTGAACATGTGGGAATAAACGAGAAGCAGAAATCATCAATAGAAAGGTGCTAAAAGCTTCAAGGCAGCTGAAAAAATAAAAATAAGGTTGTCCTTTTTCACAAGTGTTCCTAAACCAAATATTACTGCCATAATTTTAAACTGCATGTGTCACCACCTTAATATTTTCTTCAAATATTTTGTCAGCAAAACAACAATTTATTCAAATTCTAGGTAAAGACTCTCTAAATTGTGTGGATGAGTGCAACATTGAGAGCACAGAGGTGCATTTCGGTATAATTAGATATAAAGGTGATAACAGCTTTCTGATGACAGGGTGATGAATTGGCCTCCTTGGGTCTGTCATCAACAGCATACAAATATGAACATTTACAGAGTACAATGGATATTTTCCAGACATGCTCATGTTTAGCAGGCTGGTATAATAATAATAATAATAATACTAATAATAATAATAATAATAATAATAATAATAATAATAATAAATTTAATTTATAATGCACTTTTCATTAATAAAAATCTCAGAGTGCTACATGGTGCATCTAAAAACATAAAATCAGCTTGAGTTTAAAATTGGTATGTTTAAACTCAACATGGATGCTTCAAAATGTTCCCTTTTTTTAAAGGACATGTGAACAAACCACTGCCTGTTTGACTTTGAGATTTGATTCTGTAACAGATGAACATTGTTTCTTTCTTAATCCCACATATCTTAGTTTTATCGCATAGCAAATTTGAAACCGCCCTTGAAAATGTGCGATTTCAGAACTCTAAAACAGATAACTGAATCTTCTTCATGCACCGTTTCTTATTTTCACGGCGTTGTTGAAGGACAGATAAAGGGAGAGATTTTTGCAAAAATCTCTCTATGAGAGATTTTTGCATCTCTCTTTGAGGAAGTCTTGTTGCATGGTTTTATATCTTTACTCTATGTTCTTCAAATGGGATTTCATTTATAGCATTTTGCATTAAAGGTTCCTTTTTTTTAACCCAATTCTGACTTCTTGTCAAATCAGATTTTTTTTCACACTTCCAAATACATGTGTTCTCCTGTGTGAACAGGCAAATGTTGTACCAATCTTAGATTCTATGTTTTTATGAGATGTAAATGAAAAATCATCATCATCATCATCCTTAACAGAGCTAAAGGCTTGAGACATCTGTCAGTATTGAATTAATAAATGTGCTATGTTTGACTTAGTTAATTGAGTTTCTGGCATAAATTAACTTCTTCAACATCCAATTTATTAAATATGGTTGTATATTTTTCTAATGTTATTTAGTCTGTGAGCAGAATAGTAAACATGATCTTTGATGTATTTTTAATGCAGTTTAGTTAAAGTGAGGTAAATATATGCTTTGATGTATAAATATAAATTTACTGAAGAGGATTTTAGTGACTGATTGTAGATTTCCTGTTTTTCGTAAGGTCGTAAGAGGCCAATGGTGACTTTTGTCCAAATCCTTTTTCCTTTATAGTGTACAGCACAACAAGCTCATATGTTTAAACCTTTTGAAAATTAGACAGTTTAATAAACAAACACAGATCATAAAGGACTACATTTCTGCAAGTGCCTCAATAAAAATAATATATCTAGCCCCCCAAAAAACTAATTATGCTGCAAATCCTATGAAAATCAAAATAAACTGCAGAAAAGAACATGTAGTTTGTTGATATTTAGAGACAGGAGTTTGAGTTTCCATTTTGATGCTTTTCCTGAAGAGTAAAAAATAGTTGAATTGTTTTGTATTTGTTGTGGAAATTGATTTTTGTATCAGACGTGTAATCTTGCAATCTAAAAATCTTCTGTTTATCAAACTGTATCTTTTATGCTTTTGTTGCTTTTCCACTTTTCATCAAACTTAGCGTTTACTGTCAAGTAGAGGCCCAATCAGACCACCAGAAATCTCCCTGGTCAGTTCTGATGCATGTTTGGCAGAAGAGTTACGCTTTTTGCGGAAGATCAATAGATATGTTGATGCCAAAAAGGGATAATTTTCTATCTCTTTCATTTTGTTCTAGATTTAAAATGACTGGCTTTGTCAAACAACCAACCGCACATCTAGTCTTTGTTACATAAAACAGCAATGCTTTGCAGGAAGAAGCTCCTGTAATTTTAAATATATTTAAATAGATGACTGAGTTTTGATTGAAATAAGAAAAATGTGTTTTAATATTACACAAAAAAACTTAAAGAATCTGTCAACCTTAAATTTGTTCCATTTAAGACACAAACAGGAAGCTGCAGAAAGCAAAACCTTACAGCCTTGTTATCCCAGGTTCTGATTGCTCCTCTAACTTAATTCCTGCTTCTTTCATGGCTGAATCATTTAAGTGGAGTGAGTGTGAACCCTGTGACCACGCATGTCCGTCTAATCAGAGGAGCTGTCTTTGAAGCCTGGTTCAGATATAACAAACATCATTACTCATGATTCCCTGACTGCAACACAAACACAGCAACCTTTAACACAAACGTAGCGACGCTATCAAAGAGCTGCGCGGAAATAAAAATAATAAATGTCCTTGTGCCTGTAGCCGGCTAGATATCAATATCTTATGTAAGGAGAGTTTTTCTGAGCACTGCCAAAGAAGAATAAATTGTAATATTATTTATAATTAAGTAAGATTAATCTAGATCAGGATTGTACTGAAAATTTATGATGTTAAACTGCTAGTTATATTTGAGTAACTCCTGATTAAAGTCACTATGAAGAAAGATTTCTTCAAAAAATCTAATGGCTCCCATTTTGGAAACACATTTGTTTTAAGTAGTTGAGGACTACTTACTTAAAACAGACTCTCCTTGTATTAATCCCCACAAAATGCACTTTTCACTTTATTTAATTGCCTCTGACTTTTTGCTGTCAATATCGTCTCAGCACAACTTCAGAGATGGCATTTAAATATTTATTTATGTTCAGATTCATGGCGACTACCTTCTCTTTTCTACCTTTTCATCATCAAAAAAACATCAACATGTTCAATGTGTTTGTGACTAATTGCACTTTATATAAATTTTCTGCCTTTTCATCTCTTTTAAGTGTGTGTTTGAAAAGTTGACTTAAACTTGAAATGTGAAGGTTTTTTTTGTTTTTTTTCATCCTAAAATGAGGTTTAAAGACCTTTTATTAGTAATGCCATCTATCATTTACAAGATGTTCGCTTTTAGCTTTATTACATTAAGATAAACTTCTGGTGTCTTAGAAATTACACACATATTTACTTATATACAGGCAAGGATTTGAAGTGATCCTTTATGTTTACATATAAATTAAATGTGATGCTATTTCTCTTGAACTGTCTCATTGATTTCTGTATTTCAGGAGAGATTTAGACATATCTCTGTTGGTTATTTTGTGCCTGTTTTGTGCGTCTGTATGTATGTGTATGGTTCTTAAAAGATTCCACTTCAACTTTTTAAAATCTTCTTCAACCTACAGTAGTAAATTAATAGATCCATTAATGCTATCTAAGTTTGAGTACTGCACTCAAGTCAAACTTTTTAAGTTTTTATTTTATGTACAACTTGAAAAGAAATGGATGTAAACGCTTTGTGACAGGTCATTTTTGCTCCTGTTGCTTCCTTTAAATTAACCAGGACATGTCTCACTTGCTTTAATAACAAGATAAAAAAGACACATAGATAGCTTAAGTTAATTTTTATCTAACTTCATGAATAATTAAAAGCAATACTTGAGTTAAATAACTTATTCAAAAAGATTGTGACACCGTTTGAATAGTAGATGGCACTTAATCTGGTTTACTATCTGGTGTTTTGTGGTGGAATATTTTCTCTAAATTGAATTTGTTGAAGTATAAAGAGTTGTAAACACAAGCAGCAAACTAGAAGACACAAATGATAACTGGTTGTCAGTAAGGATGCAGAATAAATACACAAACTGCTTGCCATTAACACTAAAATGTGCACTGCTTTCTGAAATATGGTGAAACAGCATAAGAGTATAAACTAATTTAAAGACACATCCTCCTGTTTTACTTTTATCAGGGAACTTTTATGACTATGTTGTTTTTGTTCTGAAATGTAAACCCGACCAGCGTCAGCTGCAGATCTCTGGCTAGTCAGAGCCATAATTTGAGCCAACACTAGGAATGTGTCCACTGATTGTGTCTCTGAACTTTGGGCCAGATGGTGAATACTAAATGCTCACATCCCATAATGCAGTTGCATAATGTCAAGTTAAAACAGCAAATGGTGTATTTGAGAGTGCATTACCATCTCCACCCAACTGGCACGCGCCTCACAGAAAATCAAGCGCACCCATCCCTTCTCAGGCCCATCAGAAACCTATAAGGTGACTTGGCACAGCTGTGCTCAGAATGATCTCTACAGACAAAGAAACCTCAGTTTCAAGCTCCCACAGAGACGCCACTGGTAGGAACTGAACATTAAATCATTTAACCTGCATTCAGAGGACCTAGTCGGCCTTGTTGATGAAATGGGTTAATGTATTTGGAATGTAGTTTGTTTATTCACTGATAACTTAAAAGTAAATACCCATTGCCTGGTAAACTGCTTCATTAGCTCATTGTGATTTGTAAATCATTTTGTTTCATTTGTTTGTAGGTTTTCAAGCTGGTTGGTGTGTCTCACTCTGACCACTCAAACAAAATCATGGTGGCCTTGTATTGAAAAGTGAAGTGATTTAAAGACAAAAGAAAAGAGAAATGAAAAGATGACACTGAGATGAGTTGTTCCTGCATCTCTTTGATGGGAGAAAGCCTTTTTCAAGTTTGGGCAGAAGCCGAGGTGGTTTGAAGAGGCCAAAAACCTTGACACATAATAATGAGGTCTTCAATAAAATTTCAAGAATTTTCTAGCCACAATGAAGACACAATATTCAGAGAGAAAATGACAGCTGGATTATTAATAGATGCTCTGTGAGCTTTGACATACCAGGTACTAAAATCTTTGCCAGGTGTGGGAGTCGAGAGCAAACAAAATCAAACATATTATTGGCATGGAGATATTACTCTGTCAAATGTTAGGTCCAAGCAGTTGTTTGCGTTATTGCACATACTATTATTAAAGTGCCAATTGAGATTTGATATTTTGTGCATCCCTAAAGCAAATATGCATAACAATGTTTTAATGACTTTATAGTTGGATTAAAGAAACTTTGATGTGTTTCCTGCCTACAGTAAACCAATCAACTTTAACATGCCTTTGTAATCTAATGAGTTACAGTACTGGGACTTGGCTTGCTTAGAGAAACATAAATCAAGTCCTCATATGACTACATATAGATTTATGTCTCCTAAATGTAAGGGACATGTAATGTTCCATCTTCCTATTCTCTTCTCTCTGAAAACTCAAAAAAGGTCTGTTTGATCCATTTATCAATTCCTTGGTATGAAACCATCATGCTGCTGCCACATCAGCCTCTGCAGATGTTTGATTAATGTGTGTATCACAGTGGGCTGATGCCTTCGTCCGTCAGTATTTGCGCTGCATCGATTTCGAGCGGGCTGGTCCTTCTCAGACTTCCATGTCTTGGTCATAGAGCTCCTTGAGGTGCTGGGCTGGTCAGCTGATGGGGAAAAGCCCTGATTGAATGTCACTGCACTCACAACTGACTTTGAGCACATTATTGATTTCTGCAAACGCTGCTCATTCTTTGTCTGCAAATGTTGTGGCTTCTTTGGTCTGTACTTCTGTGTGTGTGTGTGTGTGTGTGTGTGTGTGTGTGTGTGTGTGTGTGTGTGTGTGTGTGTGTGTGTGTGTGTGTGTNTGTGTGATTGGTGTCTGTGTGGGTCTCTCAGTTTGTTTGTTTTTTTGTGTGTGATTGTGTGTGTGTGTGTGTGTGTGTGTGTGTGTGTGTGTTGAAGAGCTCCAAATGGAGGCATAGAGGCGCTTTCATCTGTTGAGTTAGTACCAAGCCTTATTCTGCACCTGTGTTTGATGTCACAACAAATAGGATGTCTGAGTGTGTGTGTTTTTTTTCCTATCTCAGAGACGATCTCAAAAGCCAGAGGCTTAGAGTCAGAACCCCCAGAATTTGTTGCTAAAAGGTTATTTCTGAAATGAAAATCGGATGTTGATGCATTTGCATTCAAACAGTTGAGCTGAGTTGGTTTTTGAATTGTTGTTTTTTTGTCCTTTCCGTTTCTCCGTCTGTCTTGCAGAGGACACGGCGTTCGAGGCGGGCGTGCGGGTCCAGATCCACAGCCAGGCGGAGCCACCATTTGTTCACGAACTTGGCTTTGGCGTGGCCCCTGGCTTCCAGACCTTCGTGGCCACTCAGGAGCAGAGGGTAGGTACCCCATCATTACCATCATCATCACTCTTTTTGCGCACTTTCCCCACCTCTACTCCACACATTGGGCTTTTCCCTTAGAGATAATGTGATGAATAACCTGCCATAACGGGCATGATTAGATTCTGTGCATCCAGGTTTATGTGTGAGGGGGGAATGATGGTTTTTTTCTTGTTCTGCCTTTGGGCCTTTAGGTGACTCCTGGTGACTGTTGACAGATGACTGATGAACTTATCCCTATTGTTTCCAGCTATGACCTTTCTGGTAGAGTTGCTCTCACCCCAATCTAAGCTTAACTCAATCATACTAAACATTATTCCATCACATTAAGCTGCATGGTCTACAGATAAACACAGCCAATGCTAGTTCATGTTTTCTCTCCATTGCTGATCTGCTACTTCAGACGGCTGTTCATCAAAGCTCTTCACTGAAGTTCAAGTAGCCTATTCACATCTCAGGATGAATCTGTTTATTCTGCCCCCCGTCAGACTTACCTAACGTAGTTATGAAGTGTCTTGTAACACTGACAAGAAGCAGAAACTTAAACAGTCAAATGCCGGTTGAATGCTAACAGGGAATTAACCTTGATAAAAAAAATAACATTAAAAATATAACCTCCATAAAAATAGGAAAACATTGTTGCAGCTCAAATCTGGAGATACAAACAGTACTACACAGTAACGTGATAGAGAAAAATTTGAAGTACTATGCGGTGAGTATTTTCAATAGTTAGGAACTTTAAGGCAGAGTTTAGGATTGAAATATCACTATTTGGTCTAACTTTGTTTTTTCAGTGTTATTTCTGATGCACACCTTAACGTTACAACATGTGAAGTTCATGAAAATGACTCCACCACACTTTGAATTTGATTCCAGTGGGTTTGAGTCTTTGTAATTTCTGAACAATAAAACTACTGATCTATATATCAGTTCTACGCAAAAATAATACCCATGTTGCTGTCCTAAATTTATGTGACTTTAAGGGGAGGACTGGCATTTATTTTTTCTACTTAGAGCACTAATGTCTTAGCATTTTTTTTCTCAGGTTGGCATCTGCATAATGCCAACCTGCTACACGGTAACCCTGTTTTCATTGTGCTTTTATGTGAAGTTTTTAAAGAGCTGACAGCTAGATTACACATTTTAAAAAATAGAAACCACATATTCGTTTCAGGTTGGTGCCGGTGGCAATTCCTGCTGCTTCTCTTTTCATCAAAGGTCTACAAAATTGAAACATCACTTTAGCGATGTAGTTTTATTAAAACACTTTTTTCAAAAGCTCAGTTTTACTTTGTCTTTAACTGATGAGATAATTTCACAGCTAAATGAAGCAGTGCTGCACATCAGTTAAAGTTTTTAATAGTCATCTGTGAAACGGAATAGAGTTTATGTAAAAATGACCATATTTGGGTTTTTGTATATGTTTCTCCTATTTCAGAAGGCAAAAAAACATATTTCAGATTAGCATTTTGAAACTACTGGCTGTTGTGCATGAAAAGAACTCAGTCAGTGCTAATCACTGCTTCGTCTAGTTTATTTCACAACATTTGAGATAATTAGATTCACACCTGTATGAATATTTTTTAGGGTAAAACCTGAAGCTCACAAATTCAAACCAATCTGGAACAACATAAAACTTTTTATTCATCTTTTTATTCATTTTGTGAAATTTATGTAACAAACTGCTTTGCTTAGGGAGTTAGTGACAACATGAAGGCCAAAGATACAGAAATGTTTTGTTTTAGTCTTGGAAATTGAAATAGACATCATAATGCGGTGGAGATCTCTGAGTGTTTCTGTTTTCTAAAGCTTTTGGGGATTTTTATGTTTAGCTAAAATCTACCACTTAACTCATTGTTATCAACATCGAAATAAAACTTTACTAAAGTATCCTGAAAGGCCACAATAAGAAGAAGAATACATTTCTCTGAAAGGTATTACATTTATTTTGTTGATCCTAAATGACCTAAACTGGGAAGAAAACATTAGTAAGTACATAAATATCTGATTTAACTGTATATAAATTGGCACAATCGTTCAGCCACAGCCTTACTTGTTTTAATGCCATCAAAATGTTGATGGCATAATTCTGGTTGGATAATATATAAACTTTTCCACTTCTTGGCAGAATTTGTAGATTTCATTTGGATTAGTTGGTTTGTTGACTCAGTACAGTTTGGCACAGGACTTAGACACACTCAACAATTTTCCAAAATGGTTGAGACCAAAGCTTTGGGGAGGCTTTTCAGACAGTTTATGACCAATTGAGCAACACTAAGACATTCAAACTTTATTTGAATGTATGGTAAGTTTTGAAAAGTTTTTTAAATTCCTCCTATGTGCCTGTGTCAGAAAGTTACATTGAAATTTTATTTGAAATTCAAAACAATTTTATAAATATTTAAAGGTTTTAACTTTCTAACATATTGAGTTAATTAACTTTTACGGTAAAAAATAATCAGTATAGTTTCTTTATTTCTAATGGAAATAAAAATGGAAAAATTGGAGTGAAAACCATGCAAACAAAAAGCTTAAAAGTTTGATGCCAAATGAATAAAAATCTGAGACGCGTCAGTGGAAGAGGCTGCTGCAGAAGGCCCTAAATCAACGCTGGCAGCGCCAAAGTTTGTGCCGCAGCAGGTTGAGGAGCAGGTGGGGAGTCACTGTAAATGGTATCCCATCCAGATGGGCTGGATCAAATGATTATTTTCAGATTATCTGTGATGCCACAATGAAACTAAGCAAAGATGGGCATCCTTCCTGTTTGTTTTTTATTACATTGCGGTATTTTAGCTGAAACGTTCATCATCTGTGGCTTATAAATGCAAAGAAGCAGAGGGAATTGTTGAGTTTAGTGCTCTGAAAAGGTTTGCAAAAGGCTTTCAGGACAGAACGTTTACATATGTTCTATGAGGAAATCATGATCGCCGATCTGTACTGAGTTCAGGTTTAAAGTTTCTGGATATTTTCAAAACAAAAAAACAATGGAAGGCATTGTCCCATCAATGTAGGTATGGAAAAACCTAATTTAACACGATTAATTAGGTTTTATTAGAGTTGTAATTTCATATTTTGTTTCACTGACATCAAAGAGTTTTATTCTGGCGTATTTTTTCCTCTTCCTCTAGGACCAGATCAGATAAATGTAGATGGAAACCTGCCTCAAAACTGGCAGAAGAAACTGTTTAGATGGACCTGAACTTAAAGTAGGCTTGGTATGGACAAGATGCCAACCATTTCTTATCAGTTGAATATTCTAATTTCACTGTCGTCATCTTCTCTGAATTTAAGTTTGAGTGGATTTCTGTGTCCATTGTTGCTGTTAATATGAGGCACAGGATTTGTACAAAGTACTTCTGAGTCAAATTGAATTTGAATTACCTTTCAGAGCGTAGCCACTATGAAATTGTCATAAATTACTACTTCAGATAGCTGATTGAAATCCCAATCTCAACCCTGTTCTTCCTCTCTTTCTGGTAGTCTGGATTGGTTGGTTTTGTTTACAATCCAATATGCCTACACAGTTCCACTGGGTTTTTAAGTGGCTTAAAATTACATTCACTGTGAAGCAATCTGAACTCAATACTGCCTTGTAGATCAACTGTCCAGTGACAATTAGAATCACCTTAATTGGTTTATTTTGTGTGAAATGTTTTTCTTAAAAGTTTTTAAATCATTTCCAGCAGAAAAAAGTAAACAACTTTTTTTTTACACACTAAGAAAATAGGCTAGCTAAAATAGATATCCGAGGTGGAGCATCCAATTTAGTATTTTTTTTCATACGTATTTTGCTATCTAGAGAATTTCGAGAGCATCAAACCTCCTCTAGTTAATTGTTAACAATTATTATGATTACCCTGATGAAACCTGATCTGAATAATTCTGCACTGAACAGAAATTCATTAAGACAGAGTTTGCTATCTGTGTTTCCTTATACTGATGTTGAAAAAAACAAAACAGAGCTATTTCACTGCTATTTCTGTGTTTAGGGCAGAGGTGGGCTGGTCCTCCAGGGCCGACGTCGTGCATATTGTAGATGTCTGTGCTGCACCACACCTGAATCAGAAAATTGAATTGCCTCTGTGGTTTGTTTCCAGATTTAAGCAGCTGATGTTCCCTTCATGCAAATCAAGTGTTTTCCAGCAGGCAAGCATTTAAAACATGCACGACCCTTGGGTGGAGTCTGGCTTCAAAACTGCTGTACTTAGAGAAGCCAAACCTAGAATTAACTATTCATGGAGTTCACATTACTTAAATCACAGGCCTGATTTGTAAGACTTAAAAAAAATAAAAATTTAAATTTCTTCTCAGCTTCTTCCTCATGAACCCTATATATTATAATGCTTCAATGATGTTTGTAATGGATGAATGCATTTTCATTTTTATACAAATAAAAAGTGCTAGTTCTAGTACTGGCAGATTATTTCACTCTCAACATGGAAGAAATATCTTGTTATAAGTGAAAACTTGTACGTTTTATCAGCTCATATCAATTGTTTGAAATGTTGCTTGTAAATTAGTCTGGTCTCATTTCAAGTGTACTAAAACATTTGCACAAGAAACTAGACCAAGTTTTTTCCATTTTGAAATGGCTGCACAGGTCAACTTCATTTTCTTCTCCAAATCCAGTCCTGCTAGTGCATCATCACTGCCACGGTCCAATCAGATTAAGTCCATGCACTTCTCATCTTTGTCTTTCAAAGTCGGTCAAACGACACTTTACGATTAAATCATCCTGGAAACAAGATGAGATATTTCAGCTAAGAGTTTTGGGACATTTCTTCAATAAAGTTTAAATGTGACCTTCCCACATCAGAGCTTGGTGTATTGAAGTAATAAACGGTTAGACAGGAGACATGCTCAACAATGTGTGGGCCTCCTGAGTAATGAGGCTCTCGGGGTCTGTGCTCGTCTGCCAGCCCTGCTCTGTGACTGGCAGGCGTAGACGAGTCGTCCTCTGCATGCCTGTGAAAACGTTGCTCCTCTTCACAAGCCTGAGCAGAAAAGGAAGTAGAAAAAAAGGCAATTTTTACCCCTGCTAATTGATACAGAGCTGCTGCAGGTTTGGATCTGTCTCCTTCACCTTCTACCTTACGTTGTTTTGGATTTAAATGTAATAAATGACAATATTTTGACTGACATATCTAAATATGGCCGTGTGGCTCATTTTAAAATGGTGATAAGTGAATCTTGGTAATAAGATTTTTGCTTGGAAAATTTACTTAACAAAGAGATTAAATTAACAGATTTTAATTAATACCATCAGATCTACATCAAAGCAGTTTTAATCAAGCAAACTTTTTTTTTTATTTAAGCTCTCTGAATTCAGAATCGGCTAGTAGTAGTCTTTTAAATTAAACTAAAAGGGCATGCTGTTCCTCTACCACAGGAAGGCAATACTTGGACAAAACATCTTTATTTTTCCAGGAAGGCTCCTAATTCAGACCCAGGGTGTTGCTGGTTAACGCTCTGCTCAGAAATCTAACAATAACACATAAGGGTGGTTTTGCTCGAACCCATTGTCCACAATTTGCATTTCAGCTCACCCAGGCAGCACTAATGGGATGACCTCATTGTAACTCATGCTGTTATCTACTTTTTAACAACATCCCTGGTCTGCAGAACTGTATGGCCTAATTAAAGTATTGCTCTGGTACAACAGGGGAATCGAGCATTGATTAATAACCCATTGAGTGGCCCACAAGCCTCGGCTTTTATTAGATAAGACCACAATCAGGTCCACAGGTCTCTACATGGCGAGAAGTGATATTGAGCACCTTGAATTATCTGATTACAGAGAATTAATCAGATCTCACATCAGCTACATGTGACTTTAATTAGGCCAGAAGGTGAGGTGTGAAGGTGATTGTAAAGGTTAAGGATTGCTAAGGAGAACATTTTTTAAATCTCTGACATAATTAATAGCTTCTGAATGTCAGTATATGGCATGTAATCGCTGCTGGCTTTGAAAAAGGCAGATTTAATTATAACAAAAAACAATTTAGCTGCATCCAAACGGATGAAGGTTTCTGGACACTGAAATGCCGAGCTTTCCAGGCTGCTGCATGGATTAAGTCGAAATCTATTGTTCTACTCTCGTGTTGCTAAGATAATAGCATCCTCCATCTTGTGCCATGAAGCTGAGAAGCAATATCACCTGAAAAGAAATTAAGCCAAGGCTTCAAATTCTGCCATTGCCAACAAGCAGAGTGGAGCCAGGTTTAATCTGGCAGGTTGCTCTATTTGTATCCCCTCCCCACCCAAACCAAAAAAAAAGTCTTTTGGCAGAACAAGCTGACTCACTTGGGAAGCTCTGAGATGACAGCGGGGGAAACTGGGAACAGAGGGTGATGGATACAAAGCAGGGCTGGACCTCGATGGCTGAGCTGTGGAGCAGATGGGCCTCCATGCTGCTCAGCCCGGCGTCCCTCAGTCCTCATCTGTCGTCTCAGCATTTCTACGTGCTTCACTCACTTTATGTTGGGGGATTTTTCTCAAAGAGTCTGGCTAACTGTTGAGTTATTGTCTGCAGAGCCGTCTTGATTCTTGAAGCTCTCTGCCTCCATGTTGGTTCTTTACGAAACTTTTCAGTGGTTTTTACTTTTTTTATTTTCATTTCTGTATGTTTAAAGTCACTAAAAAGTGTTTAGTTTACTCGTATTTATCCAAACTTAAAGAATCCGTCCTTTCAAAGGTAACGCTGCAAAAACACAACATCTTACCAAGTCTTAATAGGCTTGAAATAAGACAAAAATAATAACTTTTTAACAAGAAATAGGAGCTTATTTTAAGTAAACAATTCATGAAAAAGCACCAGTTCCACTGGCTGATTATGTCACTTATAATAAGACATTTTCCCCATTAGACAGTGATTTGCTTTTTGAAATATGTTGGTCTTTTTTCATGCTAGTGTGCGACTAAGAAAATGCAACACTGCTTTCAAAGAGTGTTGATAATTCCAGTTATTTTATAATTTAACAAGAAGACAATGACTTTAAGTTACTACTAAACTTTCCGGCCTTAAGAAATAAAATTATTTGATTTTCTTTTCCAGTTGGCATAGAAAGTTAACTGGACTCCTGGTTCTGTTCTTGCCCTCAGTTGACCTACCTGCCTCCCCCGTGGGGAGAGTGCGAGTCCAAAGCTCTGGAGTCGGGCTTCTTTCAGGTCTACAGCGTAACGGCCTGCAGAATCGACTGTGAAACTCGCTACATTGTGGAGAACTGCAACTGCAGGATGGTGCACATGCCAGGTAAGCATCTCTGTTGTGCTCTGCGATGATGTATTGAGCGCTCATTCATCAACAAGAGTTTTCAGCAAGGTTGCAGCATTTTCCAGGAGGTTTACCAGCATCATATTGATATGACAAATCAATACTGGATTAGTTGTTGGCATTTTAAAAAGCCCCAGGACTACAAGGTGTTACCTGGGAGGTGCAAGGAGGTTGTTTCTCACAGGAAAACTCTCATTCATTCACATGTTTTCACTTCATTTGTTAAGTTTTCCAATAAGTTCATGTTGAAGCGTCAAGACTGATTAAAAGCACAATATTTATTCTGTTCCCAGGTGACGCCTCCTACTGCACCCCTGAGCAATATAAAGACTGCGCTGAGCCCGCCTTGGGTAAGTCAGCCTGGACACACACACACACACACACACACACACACACACAAGTCATACAGTATCATGGTTTATGCATGATTATATCCTCTGCAAATGACTTGGCAGAGACTGTTGTTGAGATGAATTTTAAAGAAGTGAAGAATGAAGTAAAGATAAAATCTGAATTATAAGAAATCACTGCAAAACAATCTACTCAGAGAACAATAAAAATACTCTTTACTCTTTTCATAAACTTTTATTACATTCTCTGGTGAAATTAAATTGCACTAATAAAACTGCAGGTATTTCAGAGTATTTTTCCACGTATCACTGCCAAAGTGCATGAGGTGCAGATGGTAGCCATCTTAATCTTTCCACATTTGTGTAAAGGACTGGAGTCTGTAACCAGCAGCAGAGTCGACAGGGACCGCAGTGTTAGAGTTCAATTTAATGCATCGGGAGTCAGAGAGATAATACATCACAAAGCCTGGACTGAAGTAAGTGGATGGAGACATGTAAAAGGTTTTAGGAGAGTTAACTTCTTCCTTCATATTCAAGAATTCATATACAGGGATTTGAAATGCACCTGGATGAAGTTCAGATCAGATTTGGTTCTTTTTTTTTTAACCTACACAAAAAACCTGAACACAACCATTGAGGTTTCATCTTCAAAATCTGTTTTCTGTTCCTTTTTTCTGAAAGGATATGATGAGATATGAATAGAAATATATTAAATAGACCCAAGTGTCAATTTCAAGAGTAGGGTATAAATATTAAGGAAAACAAATTAAAGTCACTAAAAATGTTTCTCTAAACTCATATAGATGTCGTTAATAACACATTTGATGGGATTTAAATTGCCTCAGCGTTAAAAAAAGAAGAAAATAATGACATAAAATGTTGGCATTACAAGCAGCAACATTTACTAAGAGAGGAGGAATGTCTGCCAAATGAAAAATGAACAAGCCGTATAATGAGTCTCTAGATGGTGTCACCTTCAACTGAAGGAGAAATAAATGCCTCTGTTGAAGTGGAGACTCAGGCTGAAGTAAGATTATATATGAAGGAAACAGGAGATGTGGGGAGATTTACTTTGGAGAGGAACTGGAAAAAAACACAACCAGCACAGAAAATTTACGTTTCGACATCATTTCATCTGGAGTGCTACAGACTGATCAAATGTTCTTGAGGATAATTGTGAGAATAAGTTTCTTCTTTATTTGGAACCAAGCAGAACAATCGCAAATAAATCTTATTTTGGCTTTGGTTTGATCCAACTTGTCCATAAATTCACCACCTTTACATTTAAATGATGACCATTATAGTCATGTATCTGGGCTGTTGCAAAACTACAGATAAACACAGAGAAACGTCTTACTATTCTTACTATTTCTATGCATCCATAATTATATGATTTTTTTTTATACATGCTCTATTTTTAGTAGTTCAGCAATATGGGATTTTAAAAAAAATTAGACAAAGCCTTTTCTTCTTTATTTAAAAATTAGTTCAAAGCATCCATAAAAAATAACTGAGGAATAAGGATTATGTTGCAGTTTTATGTTGTGTGTATATTTATTCTCATTTTATTCCAAAAATTCAGAAAAAAGCTTCATAATTAATATTGACTTTGAAGAAGCTATAACAATATGGTTGGACATTTGTGATGCTATTTGAAACCTTCCTTGAGTGATGTTGCAGTATGGTATTGTTGTCTCCATGGAAACGGCTCTTTCTACTTCTGGAGTCCCTGTTTGTGGATTTTTTTAAATGATCCATGAGGAATCTTTACCCTCATTACCTGTCTCAGATACATTCCCCCAGGTTATGTCTTTGGCATTGATTATGAGACACGGCCATGTTTGTATGGCCAATTTTTACAATTACGGCTTTTTATCTTGTGCATGGTTTCCTAAACTATGTTACTCATTCATTCAGAGGCAGAAAATGAGAGGCTGCACAGATACAGACAGACGTAACAGAGAGAGAGAGACAGGCACAGGTCATGAAGTTTTCTGATGTTTGAAACAAAGCACTGACTTTGTGTATTTTAGTCCACATCCAA
>CAEGAF010016407.1:0-35034 GCA_903067075.1 Micropoecilia bifurca
ATATATATATATATATATATATATATATATATATATATAGCTATAGATATATATATATATATCTATAGCTATATATAGCTATAGATATATATATATAAATTAAAATTACTGCAGACATTAGTACACTGAAAATAATTTTAAAATATATCACAGTATATAGCAAGTTAAAGGCAAAGCCTTACTCATCAGGAAAACAGGCAACACTGTTTGATTTTTCCAGAAGGTCATCTATCCCAGAATGCCATGCAACATTCCAGAACACCTGCAAGGCTTGGCGGGAAAGACTGAGGGTCAAAAGGTCAGAGGACGGAGCCAAGACGCAGCAGTATGGGCTGACCGCATGGTGAGTTGCTGTCTTAAAGGGAATGTTGTACCTTTAGGAAACAACAGTGAAATGTTAGAAATCTCTGGTTATTATCCTTTGTTAGATGATATCATGAGCTACAGCTAAGAAAAGTGATGTTTTTTTTTATTTCCACGTCTCTTGATGAGGCCTACCTCCGTACTGCAGCCACTGGCAGAGAAAATGGTGAAAGAGTCGCATCTGAAGTGGATTTATCTGACCTGATAAGAAAAATAATTATGGATGAAAAATATATATTTTTAAAGTGAAATCAAGAGGCGTTTTGTTCACAAACAATTGTACAATTCAAATAAAACACATTCTGTTCATAAGTGTTGATTGGCACATCAAAATTTAAAGGCAAAGACAAAAGTACTCTGATTTGTATTTGGAATAAAAAGGAAACCTAAAAATGGTTTTTAAGCTAACATCAGGTGAAAGAAAACCATAAAATATTATATTTATTTATTTAGTCTACACACTAAATATTTGAAAAAACAGTTGCGTGTTTTTGGCATTTTCCGTGAATCCAAATTTAAAGAGTTTTCATTAGATTTTGGAGATCCAGCTGTCAGTTCAGGTTTATACAAGTATGGTTGTATGTCATTGAAGCTTGTTTGTGGAGGTGTTGCATTTTTCTTGAATAAATAATGATTGATAACAACTGTAAAAATAAAAATAAATTGTGAGAAAATATGAACCAACCATGTTTCAATGCAGGCGATCTCATCAAAAAGCAGCAAACACATGAGGACGGCCACCTCACCGTTATTGCCTTTGATCTCCTTCAATATCAAGGAAGCTACAATGAAGAAAACATCCATATAATAACCGAAGTTAAAGTATGCATATTTTAAAATATGAATCTAAAATCCAATTCACACCTTTAGGCTCAAAACTGAAGTTAAAAAAAAATAATAATTTGGCATGTATAAAACCTTGTACATATTTAGCTAAAATCTCTTTTCCAAATCAGACTTAAAACTCAAGTCAACAGCTGGTACAAGTGAATTTTCATATTATATATGAAAATCATATATGAAATTTATATTTCATATAAAGAAAACAAAAACAAAGTTACAAATTATAAGATACATTTTTTAGTTGCACTACTTTTAGCAACTCTTGTTGCTAAAAAAAAATCAAGCTGTTAGCACTAAAGTTGAGCAACACATCAACAAGTTGCATCATAGATATATACTCATACTTCATATTATATGCCACAACAACATGTCTAAAAACAAACACACAAGTGGACGACTTGGGGATTTTTGTTCACGAGGCACTCGACACAGAGTGTGTGGCTGGTACTAAATGAGGTGTGTTGCTGTGCGTACCCCTGAGCAGTGTGAGAAGCAGGCGGCTCTGTTGCGCCAGGCTGTGCCTCAGAGACGGATCGGCATACACCAGTTTTCTCAAGATGCACACACACGGCTCCAGAAGACAATCGAGGCTCTGGGGAGCAACGCATTCATAAGTAGAAGATTAAGAGCATATGAAGCTGCAGAACATTTTTTTAAGCTAAGCCACAATTTACTGACTGGTGCATCTTAAGTTTTTGTCATCATTATCCGCTCTCCAACATGTTAGCTAGACTTGTTGGACAATCACCCGTGGCACTTTCTGATTCCAGAACTGGAAATGATCAGCAGACTGAAGTAATTTTGGGCTGAGGGCAGAAATCACTGTTGAGCACGGCCTGTCTGACACTATTAGCATAGGCCATTTCATTCTCTCATCATCCACGCCTCAGTGGCTCTAGTCCACACAAGCACAAACACATACAATACAACCAAACACATACACTGGTTTGTTTTATTCGACTCGAAGGATTTATTCAACAATCATTATTTACTTTCTTGTCAAAGGTGTATGTTTCGTATATTTTTTTTACCTCGTTGCCATTTACATTGTCTGTGATAAGAGAAATGACTCTCTCTGTGATGCCGAGACTCGTCAGTACCGAGTGCATCGATTTGTCTGTGAGACAGAAAGAGATCAAATTTCAGCAACAAACATTTGTTTATGTTTTCTGTTTGCCTAAACATATTGCAGCGGTAAGGAAGAAATGCAGCAGAAGCATCTGCCAAGTGCAGTGTTTTCACAAGAGGAAATACACACAGTCATCAAACTTTTAAACTTTGGTTCTCAATTTATAATGAGCATAACACTTTCAACTAAAATTAAAATTAAAAAAAAGCTAGCAACTACTTTCTGTCAGCATGCAAGAAAGAAACAATGTGGGTCACTCAAAAAGTATGCAAGGATATAAATCATAAAAGCAATACTGTTATTTTATTATTATTATTTTTTTATCTACTCTAATAAAACTTTGTAGGTTTCTGACCTTGTAGCACGACAAAAAGCTGCTCTGCTGCCGATCTTCTGAGAGAGATGTCTACTGTCTCTGAGTCCAGGATACAAAACAGTTTTTCTACTGATTCCACCTAAGAAAGAAAAAAAAATCATAAACAAACACAAGATAAGCTGTCTCAAATAATAAAGGGTTTTTTTGGTCATTTTTTCTATACGTGGCTTTGTACCTTTAGAATGGACTTATCGATGGTGTCCAGAGTGACATCTACAAGGTTTTTCAAGCAGAAGAGGTTGGGAAGAGACACGACCACTGATTGATCTGCAAGTACTCTGCTGGGATTTTCATCAGCGTGGCTGGTTAGGTGGGGCAGGATCTGATGCACTGCAGCTACTCTGACACTGTTGAGAGCAAGTTTTAGGAGACCTTAAACTCTTTAAAGTAAATTGCTTGAAATTAGTAAAAATTGGTATTTTTGCAACGTCACACCTCTGTTAAAATTATACCAACATTACAAGCAATCTACATTAAAAATGTCTAGAGGTGGAAATAAAAATGATCTAAAATGCATCTGATATTTACTGGTGTTAACTAGAAACAACATACATAGACAGAAAAACAATCATGCATATCTCAGAGAGAATTTGGTGGATTTATTGACCTCAAAATTAGATTTTATAATACTTCAGTAAAATAATAATTGCATTCCAAACAGTTATTTGTGTTATGAGTATTCACACATTGCTATTGCGATGAGGCGATGCATTGTGCTGGCTTAGCCAGCATATGAAGTAACAGGGGATCATGGGGGGTCAAGTTCCATTGAAAATCCCAATAAAATACACAAAAGCTTGCTGTTTGCAACATGACAAAATGTTAAAAAAGCTGAAGGAGTGTGAATATTTTGCAGAGTGCTATATGTGAAGTTAAACACAACCTCTAAATGTGTCAAACAGCAAAATGGTCACCTTTTGCCATCAACCAAAAACACTCAGATCAGAAAAAAATCCAACTAACAACCCTTCACAGAAAGATGCAGAAGAATCATACCAGACAAACATATGCATGCATGAAGGGGGAAAAAAAAAAAAAAAACACCTACACATGTCTGAGCACTTAACAATCAAACGAGCTCAGACAATGGGAAGACCCAGAGCTCCGACTTACGTGGGCTGTTTAGAGAAGAGGAGTCGGAGCGCTGCTTTCAGCTTGTCTGCGGTGGGGAAAACATCGTCTCCTGTCACATCCGACATGTCACTTATCAGCAGGACACACTTTCCAAGTGACTCCTCCGTGCTGGCATAGCCCTGCCAATACAGCCACAAACACATAACACAAGTAATTGTCAGGCTGGGTTGGAAGACAAAGTAGTGAACAGAGGGGGAATTCCTGATAAGCATGGCAACAGTAAGTAAAATCTGCATCACTTTGATTAGGGGTAGTTTCATTTCATCTCTTGTTGACACAGAGGGCCCCAACCTGCAATGGCCTGTTTGAATTAAATTACACTTGACAGCCTAGTCAAACTCTCATGTATATTCATGAGGAGGCTGCTTTCTGTTGCCTGAAACTGAGCAAGTAATAAAAGTTTGTTACTGCCACCCAAAAAAGGAAACAATATAGCATAAAGTATGTAAATGAGGGAATGACCATGCTTTTCCCCTTACAGGCGGCACGATAAGTATTTTTTTTTTATGCTCTGAGAATATTAACATTCCCCTACAAATGATAGCTTCTTTCAACGCGCACTGTCATATCCCTATGTAAATAGTGCAATGAGTTCCAAACAGGAGGCTGGTTTAAGAGCCCAGCAGTGAAATAACTCTGTAATCTCCTCAAAGTGAACAACACCTGTAATATGGATATGACCGGGTAAAGTGCCTCGTTGAATCTGTCCCAGGCTCCAGCCGTCATCATTAATCGTCCCTTGAGGAGGAATAGCAGGATATCCTTGGCAGCAACGTTCACCTATAGATCACAGGTAAAGAGCTGAGTTCACAAAGCAAGCACAAGTCAAACAGATGCGATCAGGTACTAAACGTGATTAAATTATCCGGGTCGATGGTGTCTTGCCAAAGGATTTGTACCATCTAGAACATTTTCAGATTTTGCCATGTTACAACTCCATTCATCTGAATTTTATGTTTTAGTTAACACAAAATAGCATGTAATTATGAAGAGGAAATAAACGTATACATAACTTTCTTAAAATCTTGGTGTAGAACTTAAAATCCTGACATTTTTAACGGAAGAATTAAGTCGTTATTGAAACAAAGTCATAAGAAGCAGCAATCACTGAACACACAAAAAATACACAAAAAACCCCTTCCTACATCTAAAACATAAAACACAAACATGGATCCAAATACCATTTGGGCAGAGTCCTGCAGTCCAAAAACACTCATTTCATACAGGACCCTGTGGTGGAGAAGGAAGTTAACGCCGGCGCATGCCACCGCTTCCTGTCTCGATAGACTCTGGATGCCAAGGCAGTCCTGGGGGTACATGTAATCACGTCATAAATTATCACTATCCTCTCACTTGTGCTCGCATTCATGAAATACAATTCCCTCTCAATTCTAGACTCTGATTGGCAAAATGAAAAGAGAGACTGATTCAAAATGTCAAGCAGGGTTTTTATAGCATGCTGTCAAAGAGCTCTACCTCATTTGTCTCCATTTTACTTATTTAGGTACCGGAGAGCGAGCAGGCACAGCTCCCCTTTTCAAGCAACATATGGCTGGCATGTTTCAGCCATGACCCTTTATGCTCATTTAAACAACAGCAATCTATAAAACATTGTGCTCTGACCTTGACCAGGTTTAAAGTACACTCGTATGTTTCCGTTTTGACAGGCGGCGAGGGATGGGACAGCAGCTTCAGGAAGAGTTTCTGGCTCTCAGTCTGGAGGAGGGGGCTGGGCTGATCAAACTTCCACCTCATCAAGGAAAGTCAAATTATTTCAAAGCATCTCACAAAAAATCTAAATGAACATATAGATGATTGCCTTACAAGTAAGAGCACATGTGAACACATTCCTTGACGATTGGTAGGTGTTGGTGAAATGGAAGACCGTCTATGGCGTGGTCTGCAAGTTCCAGTAGGTCCAACCAGTTCTTCTCCCCCTTCAGAAAGAAAAATGTAATCGATTACAGGCTCAAGTGATGCTTCCATAATTGCAATGATTATTATCTTGGGCTTATGCGTTCTACAGCTCATACATCAGCTTGTGCCTCCTTCACAAAGTTACAAGTCGATTCCATCCAAAATGCAGCTCTGTTCACCCTCCTGTAGAGCTCGTGACTGTCTGAGTTCACTTGCTCCAAGTAGGCCACAGCTGTCTCTTGCATGCTGGGTAATAGACTTCCCAGCGACCAGTCCAAGCATAAGTGGAAAATAGCCGTTGCAGCATTTTCGGGGAGGTTTTCACTGGCCTGTTCGGAGATCACAAAAATAATAACTTTTAGAAAAACAGCAATGAACTGGGGATTTGGTGGCACAAGCACAAAACTATTGATTCTGGTTTTTGTTAATATTTTGTGGTGTTGCAACTTAAAGATATATCTTCTTAGAATCGTGTGTGACAGACCAACACAAAATATTGCAGAGGAATTTATTGCTGAATGGATTTAGGATTTTGACTGGGAAAGTCTAGCAGATGATATGCTTAGATCTGAACCAGACTGGCCCACCTCCAGCTGTATGTTTTGGGTTAGACGATCCTCGGCCACAGACTTAAATCTTTGGAAGCATTTAGAGTAAAGGGGGCTGAATAAAAAGGCCTGCCACACTTTTAAGGCTGCTTGTTGTGGAGCAATTTGTAAACCTTATATCATTTTCCTCCTACCTTTCATTACCATTCATGTTGGTTTATCATAAAAATCCCAACTAAAACTAATTAGAGTGTAGTTGTAACATAAACTTGAACATGAACAATGGCAAGGCACACACCTTCTCTGGTGGGAGTATGGCCTGTAAGAGTCTAATGGTAAACATGGCAGTCCCTAAATAGGCCATTCTGTGGGAAACCTGGGAACTGTGAGGGGCCTCTGCTGAATGGTCCTGATGAAAGAAGAGTATATCCCCCAGTTGCTCCATGGAGGCTTGCAGCTTCTCCTTCTGAAACAAACAGAGAGAGAAATGTAAACCAAAGCATAAACTGACAGAAAAGTGGATAAGAGCCACGCATGCAACAAACGCACACCAACACAACAGCGTGCGCATTTTCTCAGACTCGAACAGCACTTCTGGCAAGGAGCCAGTAGAGGGGGAAAAAAAAGAAGAAAAAATTGTTCATTCCCGGGTTTGAGGAATCGAATGTAATCAGATTTCAGGGTTATTTTGGGACGAGATACAGATCCGCCCTATCTCAGTATGAATAAATTGGAACAATCTATTCTCAGTCACTTTGTTCTGGATGCAGACACAGAACAATAGAGCGGATGCGCCAGCAGGGGGCAGTGCATGTCCTGTGCATCGTCGCTCGGTTGGGCTCGATCCCACAGGGAAACGGAGGGGTCTGGCAAACAAAAGCTGCTCCCCACCTAAAGATAACAAAATAGTTCTTAGGTTGCACGACTCTGAGTATGTATTAAACAGCAGAGGGCCGCGGGGGACCCGGCTTGACAAGTGCGTAAATCCCACAGCAGAAAACATACTCCATAGGCTGCCAGCGAATATAATAAATAACCCTGTGCGGTTAAAAGGCACAAGCCTTTTTAACACAATCTATTGTCTTGACTTAACATACATAATGAATGAAGACGTTTTCTAACCCAGCAGTTATGATGCTTGATTAACCCAGGTGCTGCAGACAATAAGTTTGCGCGTGCAGCTCCTTGCAAGCGAGTATAATTCATTCAGCTCGCTCGCATGCCCACGGTTCTCCTTGACAGTTGAGCACCGTATGCTTGTGTGTCTGTGACAAACTGTCTGGTGGCCAAGCCAACTCCCCGTTTCAGTGAAGTGTATCCATTCATCTACATAAGAGGCTGTCATGAGTTGTGTTGACTTGCCAGCTCCATCCCCACCAGGCTGCGATCGTCCCAGACCAGCTCGCAAACGCTGTCCCCGAGCAGGAGGAGAGCATCACACAGCAGCTCCAGAACACGGTGGAACGCATGCAAACCTTCTGAGAGGAGGAGAGAAGCAGAACAAAAGCAGAGGAAGGGGGGGGGGTTCTTTTTTTTTCCTTTTCTTGTTTTTTTTTGACAAGATCAAATAACACCGGATAGAATCTAGTTGATGTAGGGAAGCAGGACTGGGGATATTTACAATATCTCAAGTTTATTCAAGCAGAGAGGAAAGCAAAAATAACAGACTCCCACCTGTCTTCAGCAGCGGTATGGCGTGCTGCATGGTGGCAACAGCAAACTGGGCCACGCTGAGCTGCTGCAACTGAAGCTCCAGAACATCTTCCGCGCTCAGGTCGGGAAGCTCCAGGTGAGCTGCGTCTGCGGGGGAACGGGGCGTCTGTTGCGGGGCCGGGGCCCTTGCCCCGCCTCCGTGTGAGCTGCCACTGGATTAATCACACACATAATCTTTTGATGTCCCTTCGGATCAAGCTAATTAAAGAATTACAGGCTGGATCGGGCAACAGAATTTGCCATCATAAATGGAATGAAAACGAGCTCTGAGAGGGCTTCCGTTGCTGATAATGGTGGAAAAGCAGAAAATATTCTTAGTCATACTTGACTATTTTACTTATGCATCAAAAAAAAAAAAAAAACGCTGTAAAATTAAAAGCATGAAGCCTCTTCGTTAGAAGCCTCTTAGTTAGAGGCACACCTGTTAGAGGCTGCGTCTCTGTCCTGACCGTCTCCCCTGGCTCTCTGGCCTGTGCGACCCACCACAGAGGGCCGAGGAGAGCACTCGGCCGCAGGAGAGGAGGCCTGTGAGCGCTGGTTCCCCCGAACCTCCTGGGTGTAAGAGAAGGACGAGTTCTGCGACACCGGATCTAAACAGTCACAGAGAAATTTGACATTACTATTCCCGTCATCTGAGGGTTTTTTTTCCTATGGAAAAGCATACTTGGAAAAATAGAATAATAATAATAATAATATGGCAACATGTCCCACTAAATTGTCTTTATACTTCTAGGCAGGTTTGCATAATATAGGTTTGTCAATAATAAGATTAATTTGGGGTTTTTATGGATGTACTGTAAATGAGTTTTTTCTTAATTGGTCATACAAGATTAGTGTCTATAAAAGTAAGAATTATGCTTATTATGAATTATAATAAATAAAAAGACAAATATTGTATTTTTATCTAACATTTTTCATTTTTTAAATTGTTAAAGAATACATACATAAATAAATAAGGTCACCTACATCAGCTGACTACGAATTATGGTCATTAGCTGCACAAGATCATTCCAAGGGCCTCGTATGGCCCCCAGACCACACTTTGGAAACCTAAAACCTAAACCTCTTAAAATGTGATGCAAAGGGTTACAGAATAAATAAGTCCCAAAATATTTTGATGAGTGAACATGCAATTTTCATTCTGCATTGTAGAATCCAACAAAGACAATGAATAACAAAACCTTTCTTTAGGATGTCTTATTAAAACTAACAACAACATGGTAAACAGGCTTATACAAAGAGCCAGTTAATAAGGTCCTTTACCCTGTTTTGCTGAGTAGAAGCCTGGATCTTGATGAAAGCGCAGCCTCCTCTTCAGTCCCACACAAAGCTGCCGCAGGCAGGACAGAGCAGATGAGTGGAGGTAGCTGACCTCACCTTTACCTGAACCCACCCTGAGCAGCAACAAAAGGTTCTGGGGGGAAAAAAAACAAAAAACGAATAGATAAAAAGGAAGCATCAATTGTCATCATACTTTATTGCTGGATAACTAATGAAAAAAAATCTAATTTATTCATTTATAGATTTGCATTAGTTTGTGTAATCCATGATGCAATAATATACATCTTTTAATACATAATCTTGGTCCAGACAATGAGAGAGAACATATAAGAGGAATCAATAAACAAAAAGGGCAACTGGGAATTGAATTACTAAAGAAGCCATTTGTTCACACTTCTAATTTCCTGTCGTCTGTTGCTAATGAAGACATGTGTCTAAGTTTAAGTCGTGTTTCTTTTTTGTTTGTTTCTTTTTTCCCCTTAACTGAAGTAAGAACTCAAAAGGAGGGGAAAGCAACACAAAGAAAAGCATTTTCCAGATATGACTTCTGGGTGACAGTGTGTTAATGCTGCCCTGAGACCGATGTAATTTTAAGCCCCACTTTATTAACCAAATTGCAATACTGATAGTTGCTCATTTGGGCAAAATTATATTCCCTCAAACACTCAGACAAGGTCCCAGTCAACAAAGTCACTGATGACATCAAGCTACAATCTATACTTCTCAACGTGTCAAAAATAAGCACATCTAATCTCAATAGATGAATGAAGAGGCGTCTGTAAACGAGGAACGTCTGAACCTGTCACAGAATGAAGACTTAGGAATGTCGGCATCCCTTATTGACACGTCTCCACAGTATTGAATCCAAAAGGTCAGTGCCTATTCAAAGTGTGAACGACTGTTTCTTGGTAGGAGCAAGACAACAGAACGCCCCAGCAGCACTGACCTTCACACCTTCCACGATGTACATGGTAGCCAATATGTATCCTCACAGCAATCTTCTACCCACAAGAAAAAGAACTGCAACCCAACAAGCTCCAACAAGATCGAGGACACAGTATCCAAAGCTGACGGTTTCCAAAAGAAAGCTGTTTTTTGGTTTGATTTTTTTTTTTTTTATAGTGAAGCAACAATCACATAAATCTAACAGGAATTAGGTCATTCTAGCAACTGCAGAAAAAGAAGTCGTCTTGCATTTTTTTTCCCAGTATGTCTAAATGTCACTTTCGGTTTAAGAATATTCTCAAAGCATTTAGAAGCGATGTAAACTTCTAGACTAACAATTTTAAATACATAAAGTCTAATACTGTACACCCAGCTATTTCTTCATCAATACACTAGCATTTCTGACCCTGCTCAAGAAAAGCATTCCCACTCCATGATGCTACCATCACCAAGCTTCAAAGAACAGGTGTGCAGATGATTATTTAGACTCTCAATGCAGATTTTAAAAAGCTGTAAATATCTATAAAAAAAATTTAAACTCCATACATGTTTCTTAATACATATTGTATGAACTTTTTTCAACTTTATATTAATTTTAAGTTCTATTTTTATTATTATTTTGTTTTGCAATTGTTCATGTTTTAATTGGAATACTGAACGCAGACATTTCATTTTTAGATGATGACCTTCTTTACTCTTGATTTGTAAAGTTATTTTCCAGGTGTACCAATACATACGGTGCAGCAACACTGTATTTATGTTGATATTTAATTAAATACAACAAAACATTTGATGTCCCTTGGTTTTATTAAAGGCATTTTAGCAAAAGGGGGTGAGAACTGTTACAAGGCAATTAGTACAAATTTTCTGGAAACCCCAATTCAGTCTATGTCCAATTTACACTAGAAGCCACGTCTTTAAATTTGTGTTGTTCAAGCACATACATTAATGTGTTTAGTTGCAATCTGACAAAATTCTTAAAAAGCTTAAGATGTACAAATACTTTTTGGGAAGTATTGTATGTTCAGCTAACACAAATGTTTAGACATGATAATGCAAACTACCTTAACGATTCCAGGCCTTTGCAGGAAGATTTCTGCTGGAAAGTCCTGCAGAATGACGTCACACAGAAGTTCACAGGTCGTCCTCACCATGTTAGGGTTGCTGCTCCTCAGAGAGCTGCATCAAATTAATGAGTGTGGATATATTTAACATACGCAAAAAAAACTTTGAATATGAACATTATATAACCAAGTAATTGAAATAAAAAAAGAACAGCAGAAAATAAATGTGATCCTGTTAGCAGAGCTGGGCATAAATTCAAATGTTTCTGGAACTTAAAAACTGAAGCGAGCCAGGAGCTGAATAAACAACAAGAAAAATAAAAGCTGTGTTATGTCTTACCTCTCATTGGAAGAAAGTATGTGTCGGTCCGTGTTTGTTAAAGTCAGCCACGGAAATACAGAAAATTTCAGACATCTCACAGATTCACGCACTGCATGCATAAAAGGAGGGAGGGGAAAAAAAGAAAAATACAAATCAATCTTTATATTAAAAATAGGATATGCCGTTAGAAAAAGCAGCGGTAGATGTTGGTAAAGATTACCTGCCATCTTCTGAGGTGGTACATTTGTATTGTGGTGCATACTCTTGTGGAAATAACCCATTTTAGGCACATTATCTTCAACTGGAACAAGTGTCGGAGCATAGACAGGACATTTGTTACCGCACATCTTAGGCACAGAACATCTCTATTTTCTGCTAAACAGAGAAGGTAAAAAGACAACTTGCCAGATGCAATTTAGCACAGTGAAATAAAAATCAGTTGCAGGTAAAAGAAATGTTTGGTTCAGCTTGTGACACCTGTTGTAGTTGCGCTGCATGGTCCATGAGAGTAGACAGCTGAATGACTGGGGACTAGCTCAGGAAGCTGGAACAGCTGGTCCAGGGTTCCATCGATGACAGCTCGCAGTCTGGGCTCGATTGTAGGAGAAAGCTGAGAGAGAAAGTCCACCGCCCCGACATCCCTCAGCATCTGCGCTGAACTAGGATGCTTTGAACACAAAAACAACAAAATAAACACTCACAGAATGAGAGAAAAAACAATTGTAGCACGTGATGCTCTGAAGTTTTTTGATTCATTTGTATTCAAGGTAATCTCTGGAAAACTTGGAAGATAGATATTTGTTTATTTTGAACTTTATGAACAGACATGAATTAAACACACAAAAACACAATTTATCTTTGATCTTCCAATACTTGAAGTTTTTATAAATTTGACTCAAATGTATAAATGATGTAAGCTTGTGGTTTTAAAACTGAAGAACACAAGGCTATGTTGATGGTGGTCTATGTGCACCAAATGTGCACAAATGCATTTTACAGCATTTATAACTTTTAGGTCAAAAAATGTTTGTTTAATAAACTGATTCACATTTAAAATTAAAATCTAGATATTTTTGTTTCTTTTTGCAATAAAGTTAACCTGTCAGATAGGATATGTATGTGCTGTACTTTCATAAACAAAACCACTCTTCCAAATAGTTACAGTATCATTAAAACTATACGTCAAGTGTGGGCATCAAGGACAATGAAAGTCTATTGAAGAGGCTAAATATATAGAGGAATGCAAAATATACATGCCATTTACATCATAACTGGCGCATCAAAATTTGCGTCAAAATATGCGTCAGTTATGTTTGTCAGATTTGTTTTTCTGTAAGTAAAATAAATGTATGGTTGTTTTTTTTTTGTTGTTGCTGTTGACTGGCTGAAAATGATGGGATTTATTTTAGTTTTTATGCACTTAAATGTTAGGATATAAAATGTTTCTGTTGCAGAGTTTGACCTGTAAATCACTAAAAATGGTCAATTCTGGTATCTTACTGGATATCTGATGAGTTCAGTTAACTACAGTGGTTCAAGTGAGAAGAAATTGACAATAACATACAATGTATTGACTGTACAGCTTTAGTCAGTAGCTTTTATTCTAGATAAATTCTACTTCTGTTCCGAGTAAGCAAATGGAGCACTTCCAGCTGGATATAGGAACACGGGAAAAAGAATGTGTAATAGAAATATGAAACAGATTTCTATTACAGAGCGCACTAAAGACTTGCAGGAAACTTGATAAAAATCAAATACTATCCAGTCCAACCGATACATTTAGTTCAAAAATGACAAACTAGTTGTCTTTCAAATCTAGCGATGATTTTTCTCCAGCCAAAGTCTCAACATACTGAGTTGAAGCATACTGCATTATGTACCTTTGCTAATGTTAAAAGCAATTCAAGGACTTCCTCCTTCATTGGAACCTCCGGGAAATTGAACCACTCAAGCAGATATACAAACAGCATCTTCTCTTGAACAATGTCAGTCACAGTGATGAGGGAATGGTCCAGCTTACTTAAGATGCTCTTCAGCGCTCGAACTCTAATTTCCACTAAAGAGTGACCTGAGATTTAAGGAAAGCAATAAAGTGAGTTAAAAAAGACAGTGGGGAAGGAGTTTAAGCAAAGTTATGTACGTAAGTTACACCAAATTAGCTGAAATGCTAACGGTTTCGTCGCTAGGGTTGTGTTAGCGATAAGTTGAGCAAAACTCAGCTAGCGGTTCGGCTTACCTATTTTCTTTATAAGCGGAGATAACTCCATGTTTAGCCTTGTAATGCCTCACGGCTTTCCGTTCAAAACCCGAGTATTAGAAGCTCTGCAGCGGTTTGAGTGTCTGAACTCTGACTGTCTTTAAGCGACATGTCAACAACAACTTCCCCGGGTTTGTTTTCAACAACCGCGCCAGCGTCACCGCGCTTCCTGTTCAAGTCACAACTGAGGCGCATTCAGGTACACCAACTGTGTAGGAAATTTATTATTTTCAGAATATCAGAAGGAAAAAACTACCTATCGCCAAGACATATAGGCTATACACAATTTTAGCAGCCAGGACAAGATTTTTTTTTTTTTTAAATAACATAAAATTGTACATTGACAAAAATGTAGAAATTATGCATAGGCAAACATTCTTACATACGTTACAGAATGTCACTTGCTATTGAATCTTATTATGTCTATTAAATATTTTTGTTATTCAGAAGGATTCACGTCTCTACGCTAAACAGTCCTCCATAAACAGAGGCCATTTTCAGTGTATGTCACAAATGCATCAAACATTTCTAGTTAAGTCAATACATTTGAACAACACTGGAAATTCATACAGTTTATTTCCTAGTTTATTTTAGTTAAAATTTATTTACATATGAATAAATGAATCCATAATTATTCAAACATTTCAGTGAGTTGTTAAATAAATAATTAATATAAAAAATAAAAAAAACATTACAAAAATAACTACATGTTAAAAGCAGCTATAATTGTTTTAGTAGTTCTGTTTAATAATGTCCTGCGTTGCAGCACATCATCAATTTATTTTAACTTTCCTAAGCAGGTTTTATAGGTTATTTGGTATTTACATTGTAATCTGCAGCTCTTTTGTGCAGGTGACCAAGCGATGGTCTTTTTGACAAGACATTGTGACAATTTGAATGTTTTCAGTACATAAGTCTGGAAATATGTCACAGTAAATATGTCACAATTAATTGAAAACAGAAATAAATATAGTTTACACAGTTCACACCCAAGTTTAATTTAAAGATGTAGACCTTTCATCAACTGATTAAATATTATTTCAATTATCTGCAGCGCATACTAGAAATGCTTACACATATCTTTAATACTATATATGTTTTTAATTTTGATTTCATGTGTTAAAATTTTATTTCAAGTATTTCACATGGAACGTTTGCCCTCAACTGTTCACCCCGACTCAAAGTTTACAGTTGAATCACATATTTGTTCACTAAACCCCGTTAACAGTAATTCTCAGAAGCATTAAAGTCTGTATGCGTTACTTTTTTAAGCATTCGGCTGAAACAAAATTATCATTCACTGTGTAAAAATGAATCCAGCTACACGAGTTCTCACACTTGAAATGTGACATAAGTTCAGTCAGCAAGTTGATAATTAATGCGCTTAGCAAAAGATTTGATGTCATTATAATCTAATCACACTTTTAAAGAATTCCACGATTTAGGCTCTATAATTAATTTGAACCTTGCAGTGAATGTTCTACAAACATATTAAGACAGTGATGCTTTGAGAGGAGGAAAACTACAAAATGATTTCTAGTGATTTAAG
This sequence comes from Micropoecilia bifurca, assembly GCA_903067075.1. Taxonomy (NCBI): domain Eukaryota; kingdom Metazoa; phylum Chordata; class Actinopteri; order Cyprinodontiformes; family Poeciliidae; genus Micropoecilia; species Micropoecilia bifurca. The sequence continues at coordinate 15,442 of CAEGAF010016407.1, forward strand.
CATATGTTTTTGCCATTTTCCAAAGTCAAATGAGCTATTTCCAAGTTATTTCCATCATATTCAGTAGTATGCTGAATGGTCAAAGTCACATGAGTTTTCTACCAGCAGTTGGCAGAAATACTTAAGGAGATTTTTTTTTCATACAGAAAAAAAAATCTGTGTGAAAAAAGACTTTTTCTTTTTTTTAATAAATCTTTGCCATTGTTTGGACTCAAGTGTGTACACTGAAATACACTTGCTGGACTTGTCTCGCTGACTTGCACTTATAGACTTTACAGTATTTATCTTTTTCCTGAGAATAACGTACATGTCTTTTTTTTATTATTTTAGACAATAAAGTCTAAGAGGTTATGGAGGACTGGCAATGGTTCTGCCATGTAAGATGGATGGAGCAGGGAAGACCAGCAACATGAAATTAAAAAAAATGTTTTTTGTTTTTTTTTTTTAATTTCAACATTGGTTCTAAAATGTTGAAGTACAACAACCTTCCTTTGGTCATATACATAATGGGTTTCCTCAGCTTCTAACATAATGGTAGCCTCTAATGAGCATATGGCCTCCAGGCAAAGATTATATATGTAATAACTCAGAGAAAATTCTGGGTATGCTTTCATCAAGGACTAGCAAAGAACTATGCTACTTTTGAGATTGTTTTTTTTTCTTCTATTCTCATAATTTTTCTTAAGTTTTTCATCCAGTGTGGTTTTCAGGGGAACAATTGTTTATCCCCATCTTTGAATGAAGGAAAGGGATGGAAAGGTAAAAAAAAATAAATAATGCTGCAATTGCTTAAAGATTTAAAATTTCAATTATTCAATTATTTTCAGAAAACAGGTTTTTTAATTTTTAATTATTACAAGGACAGGAAAAAATAATAATAAAAATATCCAGGAGACAGATGATAAAGGAGCAATATAAAAATCAGCAGAGATTAGTTTAGAAAAAACGACCTTCACTTTCTCTTCCCTTTGCTCAACCTTTGGGTCATACTTATCCAAGTAAGATAAATACTTCTCAATGGATAGTCTTCTCTCTGCTATTAAAATGAGGAACACCATGGGAAGTGCCATTACAGTCATTAAATGTTAGTCATTACAATTTTTAAATTTAATATTTAGTAATAATCTTAACAGTATTATCACATTAATTTAGGTAATTATATTATTATTAAAAATAATAATAGTAATTTTTAAAAAGCATCCATTTCTATTTGTTGTGTATAGAGTCCAGGAAAAAGCAATCATTTTGGAAAGCTGACATGGGTTAATTTCAAAACAAATATGTCAGCATAATAAGAGTTAAGAATTTTCATGACATGTAAGCAATAGTTTCTGTGTTGGAGCAAAAGAAAAGAAGAAAGTTTTCGCTAACTACTGATAGCACTAATACTAAAGGCAAAGTTACTAACAAATAGAGCTTCTTAATCTTTATGGTTGTTGCCATTGAATGGCATTTGTTCTTTTTTGTAATATGTTGACAAGCTAACTTCTGGGAATTATGTTAAAAAGTTTGTGTTTAGCTTTAGCTTGCTCTGCAGCGGCTAAGGCAGTTTCTGTTTTGGAGTACAACAGTGTAGGCTTGTATCCAACTTTGACTAGTTGCCAACTAGTTTACCAAGCCTACACTGTTGTACTCCAATACAGAAACGGCCTAGTTGGTAAACTAGTTTGACTAGTTTACCAACTAGTCAAAGTTGCTAAACTAGTCAAACGTTGCTATAGTCAAAGTTTCAAGCTTGGCTGCGAGTTCTTTAATTCTCTGCCCTGCCTTCTGATGGACTGGCAACCTGTTCACAGTTCACACCACCTGCCAGGCTCCTAAGAAGCTTTGTAAGCATATCAAATAATACATACTTTTTTAAAGTGGGAGCACAAACCAGATGAAAGAATATATCTTATTAATTAGCTATAATTGAACAATTTTAATTCTTTAAGCCCAATTCAAAAACTTATTGAAATGTGATGATTATTACAAAAACCTTGTTACTATAAACTGTTTTTCAACCATCCAGAATTTAACACTCTACATGTTAATAAAATCACATCTCCCAAAAAGAATGATGTAAAAATGAAAAGTGTATATTACGGCCAAACAAACTATCTATTCAACAACTAGTATCATAAATAATAAAGCGTATCCCCATAGTCATTTTTTACAAACTTCTGTTTTGAAAGAAAGCTACATACTTGACATGCCTGCATTACCAGTCTTAACACCCTGCTAGGAGTGTTGAGGAAATGAAGATGGGTGTACAGGCCCACATCCCCCAACAACAGCTCCACTCCGGCAAACCTCCCACCAGCAAAGTAGTCGAGTCAAAGGCCTCAGCCAAGCAGAAGCAAGCGCAGACATATTGTGCAAATAATTTATGGCTGATGCAGCGTTCATTTGAAATTAAGATGAAACACTAGGAGCTTCTGCACATGGAGTGGCATCTCATTAAACGGCGTGGCCCAATCTTTGTGTACGCTGCTCATCTTGAATTGCCATTCAGAATATTCAGTCAATTTTGTGGTGAAACAGGTATTTTAAGGCCCTCATGTGCTGTCATAAATCCCTTTTCAGACAAACAGTTTTTTTTTTTAATAAAAAGTTTAAGCAGTCCAGATATTAGAAACTGTTTGATCTGTTTACCCTGTCATGATAAGAATGGCTCGGTTATTCCCACAGCTGCATATTTACTTCCTTTTTTACGCTTCACTAACAAATATCAACCACACTAAAGTTTGTTTGTCAGGTCTAATTTGGCTTGTTCAAACACTGCATTCTGTACTTCTCAGTGTCCTTGGTTCTATATCTAATAGCTGCAGCCCCTCCTTCCCCACAAACCCACCCTTCCTGCGCCGACACATCAAGAGGAGGCAGCTTGATCAACCCTAATAGGGCCTGGTAATTAGAGTCTTTGCATGGAACCTGTCTGTGCGCAGCTACTAAGCAGGTTGGGGAAGGACTGCCATGCACTTGACAGCGTGGAAAAAACAATGTAATGTTCGGTATATGGACCAAATTAGCCCTGCAGCGGTAAACACATTCCACTTCTAAAACAATGGTGACACTAATTAGGGAACCAATGTTTCATTTCAGAGTTCAAGTTTTGCCATTGTGTGAAACACTTGCAGATCGTTAGAGAGCCATCTTGAGGTTTTGCGAATGCAAATTTAAGAGACCTTCCTGAATAAAGGCTGCAGGCTGCAGAGAAATAAGACTGCAAAATGAAATTTTGAAGATCACCTAGGAGCATTCAATAAGCTATAAAATAAAAAAAAATCGACACCACTTGATGCCGCCTAAACCGATGTGCTTTTTGGCATTTTTGCTGCTTCGGCATGGACTCCACACTTCAGTTTACAAAAAAATCAACATATATTTGGAATCACCATTGCATTGTGACTCTAGGATGATTCAGAAAGAAGAAGTTGTTTTTAGGGGGAGTTTGTTTCATACTTTGTTTTCACATGAATTATTATTATTGCAAAAAGTCAAATTTTAAAACCAGTCTCTAAGAAGAAGAAGCCTGATGAATCCATGAAAAATGATCTTGAGTCATTCTTATCCTTTGGGGCAAATACTGAAATTTATACCTGTTCTTCTTCACAAAACAGCTCAATCTTGGATAATATCTGTGAATATACATTTTGAAGATGTTTTACAAATTCTCATTTGGATTTATGTTTGCTTCAATTGATTAAATTTGACAAATCAATATTTTATCTAAACAATTAGTAGTAAGGGATATTGCAAGCTACATATCACTTTCATTCAATTTAATTCAAATTAAATTCAAAAATATTTTATTAATCCTAGAGGGAAAACAAATGTTAGCAGTCAATGTTACAGTGAATCTGAAGAAGCCTCTGACTGAAGACTCTTGTTGCATAGTTTTCTCAGAAAGAGGATGCTCAGGGCTGTCTGTATGTAATTTTCTTGATTTCCACAAACACATTAACAACACTGAGAGACTGTTGGTCTGTCAGAGGGAATCAGACATATTTGTATAAGATTATATTATATATAGTATTAAACGGTTATTAATCTTTTATTTAATCTGTAAACACTATCATAGAAAATAGAATACATTTATTTCATAAAAATATTTGAAACAAATTCATGTAACAAAGGTTCTAGCTAACCCACATGAGGCCGACATACAGAACTCTCGATCGTCACTAATACATTTGTTTCCCTTCTTTGTAGGCAAATGATGAAAACCCCGTCTTAGTTTGTGTCCATTAACAGTCTGATTTGAGAAGATTCAGACCATAGAGAGGTCTCAGTTTCAGCGGATAAACACTTGTTGAGGCTTAAATAATTTTTTTGGGAAGCTTTCATCCCGTACTTCTGTCTCCACTCCGTGCTGTGCTTGTGTTTGTCTTTGTACGGAGCTCCCCTGGTGACATCAGTGGGAAAAACACTATGACACGGGAATTGAGTTATCAAGCTGTGGCCAAAACATCACAACTGATTGGCAGACACTTTTAAGATGAAATCAAGTCTTCATGAAGAGCAGCTTGCTCAATGTCTGAACGTTGTTTGCGTTTCAAGCTGTGCATTTTAGACAGACAAATCAAGTGTCTTCAGCTAATGATGATACTGTGCTTAACCACATGGGGTTGGTCGACATCACTGGGATTCATTTCAAGATTAAAATAAAATTTGATCAAATCAAATTTATCCATGCCTTATGAATGACAATAGACATACAGGGCAGAGCACTTGCCTCCTTTGGTTTCTCATCAAGAAAGGAGGATTTATTCCACAAGTTTTGAATAATCACAGTGTAAATGGAAAATAGATGTCCTCATGGTTGTGTATATTAAGTCTTCCATCAGTCACGATGCTGTAAGTCATCATTTGTTCATTTGTCTTTAGCTTCCATGAAGCAAGCCTTTCATAAAATATCTTTTAATTATCTTATGTTATAATCCAGTTTTTTGGACAATAGCCAATGTTAGCTTTTACAAGGCAAATGCATTTGTTAAACCCCTTTACACTAATTTGTAAATTGTTTAGATCTTTTAGACTTTTAAACTCAAAATATCAACCAATGCTGCATAAGCAACGAACTATTCCAAATTTCTTTAGCCAAAAACATTATTGTATGTGTCCATAGTTGAATATTAAATAAATGTTGTGAAATGTTATTATTTATTTTCATTATAGTCGTTAAAATATCAGAATTTCCAAATAACTTTATATTTTTGGTCTGATGATTTCAATGTAAAAATATTAAATAAAATGTTATTATCAGCTACTCAATAATTAAGTGACCTTTTTTGCAGAATAATGTTTTACTCTTACTTGAGTATTGTCTTTGATGGCTACTTTTTTAAACCATTTTACCGTTTTCCTTTATTTTAGTGAATATATGGTGAAATAGTGCTAGTTTTACTTGTTAAAGTCTGGTAAGTACTATAAACTAAATGGGTTTACAACAGTGTTTAAGAAAGTTATAAATTGATGTCACAATGATACATTGCAGAGACTTTTTGTGTTTGTAGGAAATTCCATATACTTGAAGAGGTTTCATCTGTCATTTCCCTATTAATTTCCCTGTCCCTATTAATTTCAAAACATATGTTGAGGTATTAACATGATATATGATGTAATCAGAACAAACAACAGGGCTATTCAGGTTGCATACGTGGCTGTCAAAATCCCATGACTCACCAGGCTCACAATGCATTTGATTCAGTCTTTGGCTTATTGTCACTTAATGACCCAAACATGTCACCTAATTATGTCAAGTGAATTGTTTCAAATATGTCTCAAGGTCTGATTGAGTCGACTGGGAATATTAATGAAGGCTGCACTGTATGTGCTAGAAAGATGAACCAATAAGTCACATCTGTCTATTCTTTTTTTATGTTTAACATAGATAGCCTTATACTTTCAAAAGAGTGTCCCTTGTACTTGAGATAAAAGTGAACCACTGGATATTGACCCAATGACCTGGCTCTTCTATCTGGATGGCTTGATTTGTGGTACCTACCTTCTGGTTCCTGCTCTAGAAGTGCTAAGTCCTTGGAAGTTGAATCATTTAAATATCAATCGTTCGTTTGAATGGGTTTCAAAATATGTCAAAATAAAATCATTATCTCCAGGTATTTAAAATGGCAACCCTGTTTTAGTGAGTCAAGTAGGGCTACACGCACAAGGTAAGTCCTAAAGAGATTTTAATTATAAGTTTAGCATAAAGTGGATTGCTGGCCCTCAAATGTTTTTATATTTAGTACCACACAACAAGTAAATACTGTTTCATACTTTCACACAAAAAGTGACTTTAAACTGATTAAATTAGACTGTGAATTGATTTCGAGTGGTAACTAGCCTGAGTATGCTTATAATAATTTAAAAGCATACTACAGAAAAAAATATTATTTGCAGCTGGTTGATGCTGATTGAAATATTATTTTTATTTTCTTTTTACTGACATATCTTGAATAGATAGGCCAAATTAGAATTTTATCTTGAACCCAACTAAATGAAATCACATTTATCATCATTATTATTATTATTATTATTATTATTATTATTATTATTATTATTATTATTATTATTATTATTATTATTATTATTATGGGAGTGATGTTTCCACTGCGCCTGCCTGCAGGATGTGGTGATTGCTGCCTTTTGATTCGCTGCATGTGAACACACACCGACTCAGCTCCCACAATTCAACAGGCAACAAAGGAAGAAAGGAAGAGGCCGTGAGCTACAAAGAGTTAGCTGACCTAGGTTAAAAGATGTTACCATTAATTATGCCGTTGTTAGCCGCCAATAGTACCAGTGTGTAAAGAAAATTACAAAGTCCGTCCATATTTATGTTTTTGTGCTTTATTTTGCCACAGAATTGAACCAAAGGGACGGTGGTGGTGATGTTTTCGACATAAAACGCTAACAAAGCTAACTGACTTAGGTAGTAAGGTAGCAGTAGCTACGCTAACGTTAGCCAACAATCGCCAAGGAGCATATCTTTTGCCATTGAGTTTTCACTGACGGATAACTAAACATTAATACACTGCTTACGACAAAAATAAAGCTGGGAGAGACCAGGTAAGAAACAGTGTTGTATTCTTCCTTAGACAAGTTTATACGTATACTTTTCACAGGTCTGCTAAAAGCAGTTTCGTGTTGGCTTCCACGCAGTCTTACCATTTATGACATAGTGGCGTCTCTGTTGGATATTTTTAGGAGAAATGTAATATCTGTAAATTAAAAAGCGACAGAAAGGATACAGAGTATTCACACTTAAAGCATAAAAGTAGAATGCTAACACGTAGCTAACCTCCAAGCATGCTCTTGTGTCCGTAGGCCTTTCCAGGTCAGGGCATACCTGGATAATTTTAGTGTTTAGTATAAGGCGTTCATGACTTTTGCATATATTTAGGTGCTGTTTTTTTTAATAATGCCTTTTATTTGTGAATTTTATCAGCAGATTTTTGCATATCAACTTGCTTTTGCTCATTTCAACAGTAAATGAAAAGTGGTGGAAGTGGAATTTGACCCAACTGACTCACCATTTTCCTGCAGATAATGGTGAGTAATCAGATTGCAGCTTGATCATCTTGATTATCAAACAGCTGTTTGAGAGCTTTACTTGGTCCTGGTTTACAAAAAACGATTCTGAATGTTGAAAAAACATAATGCAAAGTTTTCTCCAGTGTATTATAAGTCTGGCGGCCGCCAGACTGACCATATCAAATGCTGACCATATCAAATGCTTTGTCCCCTTAGTCAGAGTTAATGTGCGCGGCCACTGGACCTCTGAAAAACTTGTCCAGAAACTCGACCAAGCAAAATAGTTTCTGTGTCCCCTTGTTAAAAACTCAACAGACATGAAATGAAAGAGCTACTAAAGTCTCATTAGCAGCATTGAATTAAATCCAGTTTGTTGCACATCTCTGCGCAATGCAGCGGGTTTAACTCATAATGCAGGGCCGGTCCAAGGCTGTATGAGGCCTGGAGCAGAATCTGACTTAGGGACCCCTTTTGTTGCCAAAAACATCAGCACCTCTAACAGCTTCTGTGTTAATGTTGTAAAATCTAGGATAGGGAGAGTAGTTTAATTGACAAACCTAAAAAGCAATAAATTATATTTGCAGTTTACTAATTTGTATTTGTGAACAAATGGAGCTGAAACTCAAAGATTAAACTCTACAGCATCAGACTGTAGCTATGATAACAAACCAATCTGACTATGAATATTGTTTTTTGAACTTTTACAAAGTAAACTTGTCAGCTCATTAAAATCTTACATATAAATGTTAAATAATTTAAAATCTTTTTATTTATGTATGCTGAAACCATTATGTCAAATTTAGCAGCAATGATAATCGCAATATACAAATGCTACATTTATGTATCTGTGGTCTATGTTAAAATATTAGCATTTATGGCCCCTGTTTTCCTGTCTACTTGGCATCTTTTAATACAAAAACATGGTGGACCACCAGTGAACAGCCTCGGCGTCCCGATCACCGGGCTTAGCAAGTTTTCTGGGAGAAACCCTGACATATAACTGTAACTTTCACATAATTTGGGGAATACTTTCTCAAAGACTGAAATGTTTTACTGTTGAACCATGTTGGCATTATGCAACATGTAGGTGGGGTGGAGTCTGAAGGTAAATAAATATCAGCAGCATAACCATCCACAGAGCACTTGGCATGTTATTAGAACCTAGAACAGTTTTCAACAGAATTTCCCAAAATGTTATATATATATATCTTCACCAAAATGCAATTTGTCTTATTATTAATGTCTACAATATGTGGCATTCTAATAACATTCTAATAACTAAAGAGTTCTTTTTGGAACTATAGATGAACATATTATAATATTTTATTGCAGAATCCTGGTGATCTGATTTGAAAAGTGAAACATGATGGTTGGCATTTATTTTAATGTTTAAGCAAGACTACATTGTTTTAATATTTATGTCCAAACAAACTAATCCTATCCATAAACGCAAAAGTTGGACAATCCAAACATACAGATTGATTCATATGAAATTATACACATTCTGTAACTACATGGAATGTGTGTTTGCATTTCTTTTTAAATCCTGTAAAGCACTTTGTATTGCATTGATTCTGAAAATGTGCTATATAAATAAAATTACCTTTACAAATCCAGTGGAATCCTTAATACAGTGCAGTGCTCTTAAATTTATTATGTTAATTAGTAAAACAATTTCATAAGTAAAGTCTGTTGCATTAACATACCTAATCATTTGAAGAGTATTCAGTATAAGGAAATGTTTTACTCTTCTTCAATATACATTTTTACATGTTTAAAGCATGGGGAGGGGTTAGTTTTGTAAAATTAAGTTTTTGAGCTCTATATAATTTTATTACCTCATGAAAAACATACTTGGAGTGTTTGCTTTGATTCTTTCATGCTTGTTTGAGGAGTCCTTGAATGTCCTGTGGCAGCCATTTTGGGGTGTCTAGAAGTTGCTCTCACAAAGCGGCGCCTGTTTACGCAAAGCTCCCTCTCTGAACTGTGGGTCCCAGCCAAGATTCAGCTTCACAGAGCAAAGCTACCAATGCTTTCCCCACTCAGTTCCTCCAGACTAGTGGCAGCAGCAATTAGCAAACACCTGGTGGAAGTGCTGGTCTGTTGAGCTCAGACCAACAACTTCTCAGTCAAATGCTCCTAAGAATGGCTGTAAACGGCATCATGAAAACCATTGTTCTGATGACTTGCTGAGTGTTGAAGAGTAGGGGTTTCTTAAAGGGATATAGGTTAATATCAAGGAATCACATTTCTTTTAAGTCATGTTTGACATAGCCAGCATTTTTATAACAACTGAAGGTAACATAGTGGCTAATTGTGGCGTAGTTTCTATTTGTGGGGATTTCTGCCAATTCTTAGGGCAAAAGTGCCAAAGTAAGATTTTTTTTAAACTCTCTGGCTTAATTACTCAATCTAAGCTCCATCTAAGTTTTTCCATGAGTGTTCAGATAGGTAATGTGCGAGGGTTTTAGCAGTTCTTACCATAAATGCTTGTTTTGTGGCTTTGTGCATTTGCAGTTAGTTACAGTCTTGCCCACTCCCTGTGGATAACCTGTTCTTTTCAACTCTTTCATTAGTTGTTTGTATCTAGAGTTGACTTTTATGTGGTAGTGTAGGAAATGTGCCAAATATGCTTTCAAAAAGGCTGAAGCATTTTGTGTACACAATTGGACAGTTTCTGTGATTGTTCAAATCTTCTCTGACTAGGTCCATAACATTTTTTGTCTCCTTATTTTAGCAAATGATAAATTGCGACCCCCACCTTCTATTTTGCAGTCAAACTTTGATTTTAAGAAAAAAAAGTTCTGTTTTTATAGATTGATATCATGTTTTTAATAATGACAGAATGTAAATGCAGGCAGGGTAAAAAAAAATCAAAATCCTGGGATTACAGTCATTCATGCATCGATTGCCCCAATTTCCTTAATTTTGAGTGATCAGTGATTGTCGATGCTTGCATGTGAAACCAATTTTGTTCACAAATCTTATCTACCTCTGCAAAGGTCTGAAAATCAGCTCTGTCCCCTCTTTTTTTCAGATAAAAATGAAATCATTCCTTGCAGGAGGAATGATTGAAATAAACATAATTTTTTTTCAAAATATTCTCATTAATTAGTAATTTCTTTTTAAGAAAAGAAAGCAAGCGGGAAAAATGATCATAAGTGTATATAGTATAAAAAAATTTATAATAGTATTTTTAAGTGTTATCGCCACTGACACTTCTGACACTGTCTTATAGAAAGAGAATCTGAATTAGCCCAAATTAGAATTAACAGGTAAATCTTTTTTTAAGATCGGCGATTGGCCAGAAAACTGCAATCGGTGCACCCCTACTGAAAGGCTTTTAATATTTTAATAATTTCGATAATTAACTTTTGCCTTTGTATTTTTAGTTTTGTGTAAATCAACATATTTTGACTTTCCTGTAACTTTGCTGGTGATACATCTGAATTTCCCCACTGAGGGACTATTTAAAAATACCAGGCAGTAAGATTGGGTAATGTTAGAAAACCACACGGTGTGAGTAGCGTGAAATACCATATTTTTCTCCTTTTACTCTTTGTCATTATACCTACAATACCTACAATGTTGACTATTTATCATCTCACCTTCTATAATGTATTTGTGATCCAACCTTCTTTTTTGAGAGGTCATTTGATCAAATCTAATCGCTTAATAGTGAATGTATACTTTACAATAACAGGTGGGGAAAAACATCTTTATCTTATTCAGCTACATAGACTTTATTGCCAATAGTTGAAACATGATATGGATAGAAATATTCTAAAGCATTATATCACTTGGTTTTGAAAGTAACCTTAACCTTATCTTATGTAGCAAAGTATCTCTAGCACCTTAGGGAAATTATACAAGTGCTCCAAATCTTGTTTTTTGTGAACTTTGAAAAGATATTTGTGTTAATTATAACACAAAACGATAAAAAAATGTAACCAAAAAATGTGTTGCTTTAGTATCTATTATTATCAAACTGACTAAGATGTGTCTTTTTCTGTCTTCAGGGATTTTTGGATCCACTGTATGGATGACTTGTTTCATGTGGCCTGATGGAAGGACATTGTGGATAGTGCTTTCATCAGGATATCAGGAGAGCCGTCCCATGCCCCCACATTGGAGGGCCTGTCAGAATGAAGAAGATAAGCCTTAAGACGATCCGCAAGTCCCTCAGCATAAAGGGCAAAGAGGAGGGTGACTTTGTCATGCTCCAGCAGCCTTCAGTGACAACAGAGTTTTCTAAGGAGGAATCACTTTTTGGAGGGTGCTACACCAAAGACCTTTCAGGGTGTGATCTTGGTTGTGAGGACGAGAAAGGAGGCCAAAATAAAAGTCGATCGAAGAGTGAGGGCCTAATGGGTTCGTTAAAGAGGAGGCTGTCTGCCAAACAAAAGGCAAAAGCAAAAGGTGGCTCTTCAGCTTTGTGTTCGACAGATGACGATGACAACTTTTCATCGTCTTCTGTGCCCATCAGCAATGAAGTAAAATCCCAGAGACCCCTCAGATCCGCATCCTTGCGGAGTCACCATTATAGCCCCTCGCCATGGCCTCTTCGACCGGTCAACTCTGACGAAGCATGCATCAAGATGGAGGTAAAGGTCAAAGCCATGGTCCACTCTCCTTGCGCGAGTCCCAACTTAAATGGTGTTCATAAAGAATTTCATAACTTCCAGATGGAAGGGCTCTTTCAGGATCAAGCAGAGTCCATAAAGTATCTACAACAACCACAAAATGGTGAGCTGCATCTAAACATCGACGAAAATGATGTGCCTGTGGAGCTGGGGTTGACGCCCCAGGACTATATCCAGTACACAATGCCTTCAGATGATGGAATGTACCCAGAAGGGTCCCACTCCTTTTGCCTAGATAGTTCTACTCCCATGGAAGTAGTGACAGAGGCAGACAGCAGGTCTCTCCACACCGAACAGGGACAGGAGGAGCATGAACTGGTTAATGGGATGCCTGCGGACCTCTTTATGGAAACCTCAGTTAATAGTATTCTTCTAGGTTCTGCTGGTATGGTGCTCCAAAGCTCTCGGGTGGAAGTCCCACCTCCCCTCAGCCCCCTTCTGCCACCCATGACAAGTAACGGGCACATCCCTAGGACTTTTTCCAGCTTCAGCTCTACAGACAGCCAGGTAGCTGAGAGGGTTAGACACCACCTCAACTTTGACCCGAATTCGGCTCCTGGAGTCAGTCGAGTGTACGATTCAGTCCAGAGCAGCGGGCCGATGGTCGTGACCAGCCTGACCGAGGAGCTCAAGAAGCTCGCCAGGCAGGGCTGGTACTGGGGTCCAATCACACGGTGGGAGGCGGAGGAGAAGCTGATCAATTTGGCCGATGGTTCGTTCCTGGTCAGAGACAGCTCAGACGACAGGTACCTGCTCAGCCTGAGCTTCCGATCGCAGAGCAAAACCCTTCACACACGCATCGAACACTCCAACGGACGCTTCAGCTTCTACGAGCAGCCTGATGTCGAGGGTCACACATCAATCGTTGATTTAATTGAACACTCCATCAGAGACTCAGAAAACGGAGCCTTTTGTTATTCCAGGTCTCGCCTTCCAGGGTCTGCAACCTACCCCGTCAGACTAACCAACCCAGTATCTCGGTTTATGCAAGTGCGCTCTCTGCAGTATCTTTGCCGCTTTGTCATTAGGCAATACACAAGGATAGACCTCATCCAGAAACTGCCCTTACCCAACAAGATGAAAGATTACCTACAGGAGAAGCACTACTGAGGACACAGACAGGGCAGTGGTAGCAGTTTGCACTTTTGTGTTCAGTTAAGAGTTTTACACAAGGTTTACAGACAACCACAGTTTGAGACGACTGGTTTTGGTAGCTCCTGACTTATGTTTAAGTGGCCCTGTCGTTGTCCATTCCACTCTTCTGTGAGGTTTTATTTTTCTGGTGTTCAGAAGGTTCTGCATCTAGTAATACTTAATCTATTGCAAAAATGTGGCTGAGGTGAAAAGCAAAGTAAGCTTAGTTGGAAACAATGAAGAGCAGACATTTGGCAGTTGTGATGGATGTATGCTATCGGGCTGTGAACGTAGAAGTTTCTTAATTATCCGCATTGAAGTTGAGCAAGTGGGGAAAAATAAAGTTCCTCTTTGAATTGAAAATGTGTTGCATTATCAACTGGATTGTACATTACAGATATGAATGTTTGCTACAATTGGTTTATCATCTCTGCAGGCTGACTACTTTTGCACATCTTTTGCCTATCAGTTTTCTAGATGTTGAAATGTCTTTTCTACTTTAGGCATGATCAAATTGCAACTTAAGATTTTGGATAGTGAAACTTTGCATTTAGAATAACAATGTTACAGTCTGATGTACCAACATAGATAATAAATTACATTGTTCTTAGGCTAATTAAAGTGCTAAGCCAAGGACAAACTGTGTAAAGCTGAACAGCAAAAGATGTCCAGATTTTGTCAGCCACTAGGATGTTTTCAATAGCTGGGGCTGAGAATTAGCTTTAAAGTTGTAAGGCTGCATTTTGTCATTATGCATTTTTCTAGCCTAATGGTACTTCTAATGCTGGATGCAGGTGCTTTTTTTCTAGAAATGGCATCAACTAAATGTATGTACTAAAAAATTACATTAAAATGACAATTCTGCATTTGAAATCTTGCAAAATCTCCACTGCAGGTTTAAGTTTTTTCATTAATGCTTGTGTTGTCTGCATGTAGTAAAGGCTTTAAGATGGTCAGACTACATGGGAGAAGGTGTTGAACAGGGAGAAAACAATTTGGTATCAGAGGTTATTCAGTGCACAACTGCATTTGCCTTGTGGAGTCTGAAAGCCTTGCCCACATTCATTCTGCAACTTAAAGACATCTCATGTGAAATCTCACCTAAGTTACCTTTAGAGATGCACCGAGAATAATCAATTTCCAATTGATGGTTTTTCAAAAGCTTTTGTTTGCTGATTCAGATTATTTGTCTTTTAAGTACTAAAATAGAAGGAAAAAGTAAGAACAGCTCGAACAGCTTTCAAACACTTCCTCCCACGCCCTTAGCTTTCCTGCCAGGAGGCTTAATAAGTAATTTTTGTTTGGTAAAAGAGGTGATACCACATTGCGTTTGTGACAGAGAGAATAATCTTTGTACAATAGGGCTTTACTTGTAATTTTAAAACGGTATTATTGAGTTGAAGTTTAAATCGCCTTTAGCATGTTAGTAGAAATGAGCACAGGTAGTATAACGGTCTGCAACTAGACAATGTAGGACCTTCAGAGTTCTGAAAGGCTGCCATGACTTATAGATTCAACAAGTTCCATGACGGATGGAAGCAAAAAAAAAAGTTAAAGCAGTTTTGGTTTTATCTTGCTCTCCATGATTTTTGGTGAACCACTGATGAGGTTCTGACTGTTTCCTGCTAAACAACCAATAGTGTCTCTGTGCTTCCTGTTGCTTCTTTTTGAACACCTTCTTCCATCAGCAATGACTTCCACACCGATCACTGTAGTTAACACCATCTGGTTATGCTTGGGTATATTTCAGCTGATCAGAAAAATCTAAATTTGCGTTTCTGGGCATTTAGTTTCCAGAACCAGAATATCAGGGGATTTGCTGACTTCTCGGTGCATCTCTAGTCTATTTGTAGTACTAGTTGTAACATAATGCTGGAAAGAAGACATGGACCTATGAAAGATGGTGCAGGCTTTTGGGAAATATTGGTCAAGGAGTCTTCTCCACCTTGGAAGGGATGTCAGGGTCTTGGCATGTGATAAAAGTTAAATCAAACCTGCATGCCATCGTTGGTGTTCTAAAGATTTTGAAGAGTTTTATTTATTTTTATTTTTTGGCCGTTTTTCATATTGTCTCGAATCTGTCCTTACAGAGCTACACTACCACAAGTTGTACTGAGCTGATGGCGTCAGAGTAAAGGGAAGAGCACACAGTATGCTACGCAAGTGCTTTATTTGGATAATTGACAGGGAATCGTCTCCTCACAATATGAATGGTCATCTTTTTTTGACATCAGTGTCCTTAAAAGTATTGCGAAATGGTCTTTGGCAACTTTGGTAGGTCTAGGGTGTAGTTTTAGTTGTAGTTAGCTGGAGACGTTGACTGAGGAAGCACAGCGGAAACTAGATAGGATCTTTGAAAGGTGTTTGCATGTTTAAACACTTAGATTTAAAGCTTTGAGTTGTATAGGAATGAAGGATTTAAGAAGTGTTTTGGCTGTATAGAGATTTTTTTTTCTTAATGTCACAAACTGGCTGGACGTTTTTTTTTTTTATTTTTATATACAAAAAATGTATTTTTCTTTTTACTGTTTGAGTTGATTTTGTTGTCGTTTGTGACATTTGCCATCTGGGGGATGGGGCCGTACAAAAGGAATGTACTCTTGTTAGAGGTATCCTGTTATCTGCCTGCAGACCCGTTTCTGAACGCATGGGGAACATAAGGACTACAATGACACATAATTTGCACTTGAACATTCATTGAACCTCTCTTTGCCTCAAGTTTTCCCTCAGATGGTGATTTATAAAGAAAAGTCACATATTTGTCATGATGTATTCATATAACTGTAAGAGTAAAATTGTTTTTTGTTTTTTGGGATGGGGGGGTCATATCTGTGTGATTTAAGGGGATCACATGCCAGCATAATTTCAAAGCTATTCCTCATTGGCTGTTAAGATATGGGATCATAGCAAGAATGTGGATGTAAATTTCTTTTTACCCTTTTGTGTATGTGAGGATGTTTTTCAGTCAAAATGTGAAGACAAAATGTTAGTCTCTTTTTCTTATACAGTGTTTAATCCATCTTGATTATAATTCCAGTTTAATTTTGAAATACTCATTTGATTTTGACACGCAGATCTTTTTCAGACGGTATGCTTGTGCATTAAAGCCTTCATTGTTCGATTCTAGAGGTTGACGCTTGTTCAGACTGCTGATTTGAATTGGTAACAGCTGTTAAGCACTTAACATACTTCAGTTTCTTTCTTTTCTCTCTCTCTCTTTTTCCTTTGTGCATCTCAGTAATCGAAGGTAATTGTTTACGACATCATGTTTGGACAAAACCTTCCCCTTTCTTTTCCTCACATTAACATCTTGGTACAATTTTGATAATTCCTTTAATGTGTTCTACACATTTGTGCTGCTTTGGGATATTATTGCCTTTCTTGTATTGAACAATGGTGGAACTAGAATGTTGCCACTCTAGATGTATGTACACATAATGACTCTGTTGTCATCTTGGGAGAGCAAAGCAAAACTTGCAATTTGTTAATGACTGTAGTCAGTTAAAAGAGAATTAGTATTAATTAGTAGAGCCTCTGTAGAATTACCAGTTCACTCCAGTTTACATTGGTTGTCAACTTTTCAAAGTAGATAGTCTTTTTGTATTTTCTTTTGGAGAAAAAAAATCAATGATTTATTGCACATTTTGGATACAGTTAAAGAATTTTTTGTATCTGCCGATTATAAATTATAAATAAAACTATATTCTAAAA
The DNA here is from genome assembly GCA_903067075.1 of Micropoecilia bifurca. Lineage (NCBI taxonomy): Eukaryota > Metazoa > Chordata > Actinopteri > Cyprinodontiformes > Poeciliidae > Micropoecilia > Micropoecilia bifurca. Next base: position 32,448 of record CAEGAF010016407.1, read on the forward strand.
AAAGGGGGAATTGTGTGTAGTCTTAATAAAATGGTCATTTACATACATCAATAATATCGAAAATCATGCATACTCATGTTTTTTTTCTAACAGAAACAATTTAAGTACTGTGATAACTATTCTGTTTTCAATTTAAAAACTTTTTTTTGTCCAAGTATTGTTTTTTTAATCTAGTTAACTGAAAGTTTAGTGGAGGGGAAAAAAGTATGATGGAAACAACACAAGATATGAGAGATTTGTGACGTAAACCTCATTGAAGAGTTTGGCCAAGATTTTCAAGGTTTTGCCTGTGGCTAGTCACAGTCATTGTGTTTAGCCAATCCTGAAGCAGCGATGACATCAGAAGCGTTCAATCAGAAACGGGGATGGACAAACGCCCAGTGGTCCAACAATTCATCTTTTCAAAGAAAGTGGAATTCTTCCTTTCAGTAAGACAAGTGCCCAGTCTGGAGGAAAAGTGAAGACAAAATTAAAAGTCCCTGAGGAAACCTCCTCAGTCTGGTGTTTCCCAGCATTGACCCACTGCATTTTATTAAGTCCAAAATCAGTGCTGTGGTTTACCAGGGAACCTTTACAGCTTTCATCTGCTGACAAACTCTTTTACGATGCTGCTTTTTTATTAGCAGAAATTGGCATCTGGATACACTGCCAAAAGCACCAATACCTACTTTTAATGACCCTGGTGTTACTGTGCTTGAATGCCCAACAAATTTGCCTGAACAAAACCCCGCAGAGAGTCTGAAGTATGGTCAAAAGCAAAATGCGACAAACCAGACTCAGCAATTTAGCCGAGCTGAACGCTGTTTGAAAAGAACCCTGCCTTCCCTAAAGCCTCAGAGTGCAGGTACTCTGCATTAAATGGATATACTTTTCAGCAAGCTGATGTTTCTACATTAAAATCCTTTTTGTTGACCTTATGTAATACCATTTCTGAGAAACATGAGTTGTTTTTTTTTATTAGCTGAAGACATAATTAACTGAAAGAAATGCTTAAAATATACATTATTAATGTGTGTGATGAATCTCTAAGAGCTTCAGTTTTTCACTTGGAACGACTGAAATGCCCTTTTTGACAATATGCCAATTTTTATTGAGATCCAACTGCAATTTTACATTCACAGGAGAGTCTAGAGACGGTTTGCATCAGAGCAAAGCTTGGATGCAGCAACACCCGCTAGGAGCCGAGTCATGCCTGCAGCTGTGTTAACAGGTGATATTATGGAGGTCTGAACGAGTCTATCCGCAGTAAGTACAAATTGGCAGCTAAACCTTGAGCTCTGGCTGTGTAAGTTACAGAGGCAATCTGGGTGCTCTTTAAATACATCAGAGTGGAACCGACGCAGGGCAAAAAAACGAGCCGCAGTGTTGCCATGCTTTTCTTTAACTCGCCTGTTGAAAGTGTGAGATCTTCGGAGAAACGGTGGAGAAGGTTTTTGAGCGTGGTGTCAGGATTGGACTTTGGTTCACTGAAATGTGCTTTGCATGCTGATGAGGAGGTAGACTTTGTTAACTTCTTTGTCTGACAGGCCTCTCCAGGCATCTGAGGTGAAGATGCATATCTGTTTACTCGCTCTGCCCGGTTCAGTATGATTTATTCATGGCACGCACTGGTGGTTGCATGTCATATTGAGATGCCTTCATCATCACAAAAGGACTCCTCTCTGTTTTTGCTGTTTACTTTTTTTTTCTAATTTGCAACTTTTCAAACTCTTTTTTTTTACTGTGCTCTCAGTTTAACTGGGAAGGGTTTGTTTTCAAAGAGATGAACTTGACATGAGGTGACACACCATCTTTTCAGTGTTGAATTGTGTCTAGATAATGTGATGTTTGTCCCTCTAACCTTGCTGCTTCTTCCACTTAATGTTGCCTCCCTTCAGTGCTTCTCTTCTGTGTGCCTGTTTGGAGGACACGTTGTCACTACGTGTGTTTCCGAGAGAAATATTGAAACGGCAGAAGAAAAATGTCAGCTATTAACACTTATTGAGGCTTGTTAAATAGATAGTACATCTCATTTAAATTCTAAGGTTTTACATGTAGGGACAAATTAAAATTCCCCCAGCAAGGTGATAGCCTGAATCCATTTTACCAAATGCAAATAACTGGTTATTACTTATACTTTGGCTTAGAGTGAATGCTGTAACATTAAAAATGAGCCAGAGAGTGGATGGCCTCTGCAGGATTTTGGAGAGCACAACTGCAATTAACAAAGCTTTTTATTCAATTTCTTTATAGACCTGTGTGCACTGATTGGCTCAATTACAGTTAAAGAGATTATTAAAAGGTAAAACAAAGGAAAATGTACTATTAGGTCGTTTTTTTTTTTCATTTGCTTGTTATGTTGCACCAGCTGACCTAATCCATCATTCATTAAGAACATAAATGACAACGATGTTAATCAGAATTTTAAAGGGGTACAGTCAAAGGGGCTTTTTATTACAGTTTAATTTGAATTATTATGCATGATCCATAAAGTAAATCTATGACTACATTTCCCTCTCCTCTGCTTATGCTTTGTTTAAAGTAATTTAATGGTCCCAAAATGAACTTCAAAATGGAAACAAACACACACCCACACACAGACATGATA